>PISX010028780.1:0-21050 GCA_004024625.1 Mellivora capensis | reverse complement strand
AATGCCCTTTAAAGAAAAAATTGAATTAACTGCAAGACTAAAGAATCATGGGGAGAAAGCCATAAAGCCATGAATTCCGCACTTTGCTTTCTCCTCCGTGGAGTTCCGCTGTTCTCCTTGTTAAGTGAACTTGGTCCTGGCTAGATTTCTTTTGATCTTCTGGGGGAGGGGCCTGTTGTAGTGATTCTCAAGTGTCTTTTCCGGAGGTAGAGCTGCACCGCCCTTACCAGGGGCTGGGCTAAGTAATCTGCTGGGTTTCGCTTTTGGGAGCTTTTGTTCCCTGAGCGCTTTCCATAGAGTCTGGAGGACGGGAATGAAAATGGCGGCCTCCCAGTCTCTGGCCCGGAAGAGCTGAGATTTTGGGGGTTCCACTCCTCAGAGAAAAGCCCCGGCTACTCCCTTCTCCCTCGCCTCTGGCCATGCTCCGAGCTCCCCCAGCCTGCGACCGGTTCAAGGTAACCCCGAGCTGAGAGCTCACTCCTCGGCTCTGTCTCTGTGGCTGGCTTCCCGCTCCGATACCTGCGAGCTCTGCGACACTCAGACACCCCCGATCCTTCTGTGACCCTGCGGGACCTGGGGCCACGCTGACCCTGCGGGACCTGGGGCCACGCTGACCCCGCGTGGGCTTCACCCCGGTTTAGCCTCTGGAGCGATGTCCCTCCGTGGAGCAGACTTTTAAAAGTCCCAATTTAGTGCTCCATTGCTCCGCCGCTTGCCGGGAGCTGGCCCCTCCCCCGCGGTCTATCCTCCCGTCGCTTTCGATTCACTTCTCCGCTGGTCCTACCTTCCAGAAAGTGGCCGATTTTCTGTTTCCAGAATTGCTGTTCTTCCTCTCTTTGATCTCCTGTTGGATTTGTAGGTGTTCGCAATGGTTTGATAAGCTATCTAGCTGATCTCCTGCTACCTGATGTCGTCTCAGCCTGCTACTTCTCCGCCATCTTCCAAGACCTCCTTCTAAATTTACCTTTAAAAGGAAGTCATATACTAGTCTATGTGGATCTGAAACATATGCTTAAAATACAGCATGAAACTGTAATTACTATGCATTATAACAGCTGAAGTGTGCAGACATGAATGAAAACATGATGTATCACATCCAGGTCATAAGTGTCCAAGATGCCCATTCCTGGAGCTCTTTGTTGTCTCTATTACTTTGGATATCTTGGTGTTGGTTGAGTTCACCTGGTAAACATAAGGAGGCTCATAAATCTTCACTGAGCCCAGGTGAGAGGGTGTACTGACTACAACATGTACCTTGTAGGGTCTGTATGTACTTGTAAACGTCATAAAGAAGAAGATGGACATCTTAGATTCTACCACCTTAGAATCTTTTACCTCTTGCTCCTCCCCATACTTTTGCCCAAATTCAGATATTCTCTGTTTCCCTTCACCCTTGAAACCCTCTGTTCTTCATTTTTACAAAGGTGAAAGTATACATGAAATGTTTACAACTGTGGGATGAAAAGTTAGTTCTCTAAGCACGGCCCAATGATGAAAACCCATAAAGAAAAACACAAAAATTTGTCATTTCAACCACACACTCACAAGATACAAATACATATTACGATCAAACTAAAAGACACAAAAATAATTTTCACAGATAGAAATGTAACCTGCTTCAATGTTCTTCTGCTAAGACCACCAGGAGCACCTGTGGGCATTCAAGTTCGATCTATTACCTGTTGCAGTGAGAGAGAACACACACCTTTGGGGGCCACAGGACATCTTAATATGAAGGTGTTGGAACCTGTGGAACATGGGCTTTGGATGGGAGTTTTGGGAGGATCCGTGGAAGTGGGGCCCACTCCCGACTGCACGTTGTCAGGATGTGTGGGCGATCCTGTGGTTGAGCATCTCAGTGAGTCCGCTCTCCAGCAGGCCAGACCAGAGCGAGGAGGGAGCAGTCATGATGGAGAAGCAGCGATTGCTCACATTGGCTGACACAGGGAGATGCGTGTTATTCTGTGGGTTGTTCAGTGCTTTGTTTTGTCTGTAATGACACAAAGTGATGTCGTGGTTTCAGAATGTCCCTGTCTGATGCTGATGTTCTGTGAGGCTCAAATCCCACAGGAGAGGAATATGGCCAAGTGGTGGATATTCGCCAGCTTCTGACCACACTGAGTCCAGCTATCAGTTTTGGACCAGCTCCCCATGTTGGGGGGGCTGCTGTTTCTTCCCTGTTAAACTTTGTACTTTTTTTCTTTTTTTAACGTTTAATTTAACTTTTTTTCAGTGTTCCAAGATTCATTGTTTATGCACCATACCCAGTGCTCCATGCAATACATGCCCTCCATAATACCCACCACCAAGCTCACCCAACCTCCCATCCCCCTCCCCTCCAAAACCCTCAGTTTTAAACTTTGTATTTTAAAGTAACTGCACCCCATTCAAAATATAATCACAGAATTGCTGTTTCCATTTTCTTTGGGAAATACCCAAGAGTGAAATTGTTGGATTATATGGGGATTCACTATGTTGTATACCTTAGAGAAGGTAACATTGTGTATCAAATGCACAATAATAAAATAAATAATAAAATAATAATATAAAAAAATAAAATAAAGAAAAAGAAAGAAGAATTAAAAATATTAGAAAACATTTTGGAGAGGAGGAAATGAAATGTCAAACAAATTTGTGCAAACAAGTCTGTAAACAAATTTGTAAAAACAAATTGTATTTGTAACAAGTAAACATAAGCAGATATGAGAATATAGAATAAGTAATGGGAATAAAACTTAGGATCTATGAACTTTGCAAACAGGAACGTAAGGGATGAGAGTGTCCATCAGAAGGTTGGGAAAACGCTGTCATAAAGGTTGATGGGAGTGAACACTGGGATATTTTTTTAAAATAAATTTTATTTTATTTATTTGACAGAGACCACAAGTAGGCAGAGAGGCAGGCAGAGAGAGAGGGGGAAGCAGGCTCCCCACTGAGCAGAGAGTCTGATGCGGGGCTCCCCAGGACACTGGGATCACGACCTGAGCTGAAGGCAGAGGCCTTAACCCACTGAGCCACCCAGGCGCCCCTGGGATACAATTTTTAAAGAGGGCTTTGAATTGTCTCTACAAATGAAATGTGCTTATATTGTGACACAGACATTTTCTTTGAGGATTTTCCTGAGGAGATAATCAAATATATTCTCAAAATATTTTCAAAGATGTTTCTTGACTTATTGTTTATAGAGAAAAGAATGGAAATTATGTAAGTGCTATAAACAGTATGATGATGGTAAGTGCAAATAGTAGAACAGTAACATGTCTCTGGGATAATCACCAAGTGATTTAAAGAGAGGGCCATAGTTCTTCATGAAAGCAAACCCAGGAGGCATCCCATAGGGGATCCCTTTGTGCAAACACGGTATGGAAGAAGGTTTGTTCTCAGAGGACTTGTTGTCTTATCTATATTGTTCCCTGTCCATCAGGAGGTGGGTATGACTGGGGACTCCATGCGAGTGAGCTGTTGCAATGTTCCAGAATGTTCTGTGATGGGAAGCTGCTGAGCTCAGAGCCTAGGAGGACATTAAGGATCAATATGACTAGCTGCTCAAATCACACTAAAGTCTGTCATCCAGTGGGCATAATGAATCCTCCAGGGACTCAGGATCAGCTGGCCTCTGGAGCTACATCACAGAGCAGGGGCAACACCCTGGTGACAGGACACTAGCAGGGTCATATGAGAGATGGGCATGGAGTAGAAATGACAGAGGGAAAAGTAAGTCACTCCTGAGGTGAGTGCTGTGTGGAAAAAGTCATGATATCACAAAAGCAGAAATCAGGAGACCTAGCAGGGCCCCTACTACTGGGATCAGTCACATCTACGGGATGCAACAGGCATATGGATGTGAAACAAAAACACAACTACACACAGTGTTGTACGATCATAGAACAGGAAAGAGCTGTGGGGAAATAACAATATGACCATAGAAATGAATAATTGAAGGGATACATTGAATGATTATAGTTGTCCTTCCCAAAGTCGTACAATAGGGAGAAAGGAGGGTGATGGCAGCAGGAGAGAAGACCTGTTCATTTCTCTTTTTTTTTTTAGATTTAATTTATTTATTTGAGAGAAAGAGAGCACAAGCGGGGGAGCGGCAGAGGGAGCGGGAGAAGCAGGCTCCCTGCTGAGCAGGGAGTCCTACACAGGGCTCAATCCCAGGACCCTGAGATCATGACCTGAACAAAAGACTGCCTAACTAACTGAGCCACCCAGGTGCCCCAGAAAGAGGGTGGAAGGGCAGACACCCTGAAAACTCCAAGAGGCAACAACACAGGCCTGGGGGCTAGAAGATACGATGCAAGGCCCTCAAATCCTGAGGACAATGCTGTCCAGCACAGAGTCTCTGTCACGTCACCATGTGACTCAGGATGAGGGTGGCCTAAAGTCTCCTCAGATGTGAGAGTTTCTGTTCTACTTTCCAACCCCCCCTTCCACAGGACACTAGTAAGTGAAGTGGGACAAATGATGGAGAAAACCAAACAAGGGGAGCACATGGGATCCTAGCCATAGGGAGCCAGCAGGAAGAGAAGCCTAGTTCCCCCAGGAGGAGCTGCAGGGGATCTGAGTGTCAGCCCTGCCCCAGGGGTGCTGGCATCCCCTCCCCATGGGGCAGGACTGAAGGCTGCAGGCCAGGCGGCTGCACAGACATGAAGATGGGAGAGAAGTGGATGGGCTCGAGTATGTTCATGAAGGTTTACCCTTCATGGGGTAAGGGGTGGGAGAAGGATTTAAAAGAGCACAACAGAAACTAAGGAAATGAGAGGATAAGAGACTTATATACTCTAGTGAAAATAAAAAGTAAATTGAAAGAAGCAATCATAATCATAGTCTACTAAATGCTCAGTTGTGATTAGCATTTCATGGTCATAATCATGCAAAGACTGCACATTGAGCTCATCGAAATTATCAAATAATTATATGGGGCAGATGTGAGAGTGTGAAAGAGGAGCCAGTTCAGGAAAGATGACACATAAACCTGAAGACCAGAGAAGGAGTCTGAGAAGCAGGCTCTTCAGAGGCACAGAAGTAATAATCAGAGAATCAGCCAGAAGAACTAAAGCAGATTGTCTCTGAGATTCAGGAAGTGGAGGGATGGAAGCATGGGGACGTCTGCCTTTTTTTTTTTTTTTTAAAGATTTTAATTTTAAGTAATCTCACATGCAACAAGAGATTGGAATTTATAAACCCGAGATTGAGAGTCACGTGCTACACTGACTGAGCCAGCCATGTGCCCCTGAGGATATCCGTCTTAATATCAAGTACTGCAGACATATTTGACTTTTTAGGACGCTGTCCCTCTATCCATTGGCTACAAAGACAGCATGGTGGGTGAGATGATGGGTCAAGAAGAGTTCTGCATGGAGGCCATAGAGATGGGGCAGGAGCTGGAGGAATCATGGTATCAACTGTTGGGTTTTTATGGGATGATTTTGTTTTGATTTATTTAGTTTTGTTTCATGTTATTGAATGAAAGTCATCCCTGCATGTTTGTAGGAGGAACAGCAGAGCCAGGAGGGAGGGGGAAGTGCATGATGCAGGTGAATGAGGGGCCTTGTGTGCCCTCGTGGAGGGGCAGCCCGAGGCAGAAGGGGTCCCTCCCCCGTCATTGCTTAGAAGTTGAGGACACAGGTGCAGAGGTGGGGGGACAATGGTGAGGGTGTGCAGTTCTCCCAAGTCCTTCTTTTCTGAGTGAGGAGCAAATGAGCTCATCATCTCAGAGAGGGGAACTGGGAGGGAATGAAGGCGGCTGAGCAGGGAGGAGGAAGTGAGAGGCAGCCCTCTCAGGAGAGTGACAGGAAGCTGACTGGGGAAATGGCATCTGGAGAGAGCAGGGCTGGGGCTCCTGAGCTCTGTGCTCATCACCTTAGAGAGAGAGAGACTTCTAGAGCAGGAGGATAGATAACAGACTAGAAGCAAGTGCAACAAAACACCTCAGGGTTGAGAATTACATCTTTGTACTTTTATAACTTTTACCGTTTATAATTTTTCTTCAGTGAATAGACATGACATCATATATATTGTAGGTCATACATAAACATCAGAATCAGAATGTTAAGGCTTTATTTACACTTTAAAAGGGAAGGAGAAGGTAGGAAAGTCAGCAGCTCGGCACAGAGCTGGAAAGGCTGGGCCTGCATGTCTGCGCTCTGGACAGGGGATGCAGAGCCTTTGCTCCATGTCTCAGGACCCTGCTCTCTGGGAGGCCAAGCAGAGTCTTTCCCTTCTTTTTAGGGTGTGCTCATAGTTTCATTTATTACTATCTTGTCAATTTTAATGGTTTTAAGACATGGGTTTTCTATGTTACATGGCATTTAAAGGTATTTTAGTGTGAGAATTCCTCCATACAATCTATACCACCTGCTTCAGAAATGAAATATAAAGGCAAAATAGTTTGGTGAAAAGATGATTGGTCATAAAGTGGAAGATCAGAACTTGAGTCATCATTCATGGTCTGAGATTGATCTGTCAGGTGTAAGGATATTAAAGTAATTTATTTTTGAAAACCTTATTCATGCACATATAAAATAATTCAATAGATACTCAAAAATGTACAAAAATAGTCACATGGTAACCCCTCATTCCCTAGTCACCCAAGTTCTCTACCCAAAATCTGTCACAGTCAGCCATTTGCCATGTCTTGGAAAATACACCTGTACCCTAATGTCTACTGTTATATCAGGAAACAAGCTCTGGCCACAGACTGGCAGAAAATATTTGCAAATCACATAACTGATAAAAGACAAAAAGTTCTTTTAGAATATTCATAAAATCCTTAAATAAGAACAATGAGAAAACAACTCATTAAAAAAATGAGCAAAACTCTGAGCAGACACCTCACCAAGAAGATGTACTCATGGGTAATGAGCGCATGAAAAGATGTTCAGCAGCAGGTGTCATCAGGGAAGTGCAGGTGACAACAGTGATCTGCCGTCACACACTGTTAGACGGTGGGAATCCACACACTGACAGTGTCACCTGCTGACCGGGACAGGGAGCCACAGAAAGCCTCCGTCACTAACGGCGGGAAGACAGAACAGCCCAGCCTCTGTGGGAGACGGTCAGCGGGTTCTTATAAAGTCAGACGCAGAGGAAGCACACGAGCTGCTGATCCCCTGTAAGGTACTTACCCAAGTCATCTGAGAACTCCTGTTTGCACAGCAGCCTGCATGCAAATTGTCCCAGCGGAACAGCCCTCACCTGTGGGCTGCACATCCCGACTTCCTTCCAAAGACTACTTTATGGACAGGGACAAAGCCAAAGAAGGAACTTCACAGGGAGCATCTGGGTTAGACCACCTGAGCCAGGCGGTGGAGGTGAACATCATCCGCGATGAGCGAGCGATCACTGTATGTTCTTACTATGTTGTGTGGAGAACGGCCCGCCCAGGTGTGGTCTTCCCAAACCCCACAGCCTCCGTCAGCCTGATTCCCAATGAGAGACAGTCTACAAAGTACCCAAACCATCTCCACCGCTGCACCTGCCCCCAGGGCTGCTCAGTAAGCTCCCTCCCCCGTCCCCACACGACGCCCAGCGGGCAGGTCAGCCAACTGGACCGGACTCAACTCAGCCCAGGGCGCCCCCTGGCGGTGCAGGACTGGAGCGCGGTAGCGCTCCGGTGTGGCCACAGGCTGAGGGCAGGGGACCTGAGGGGTCTTTGGGCTTCTCCCTAGGGACCTCCCCATAGTCTCCTTGGGCTCCCAGCAGGGGCACAGGGCTGTGCACACAGGAGAAGCTCCCATATAGTGTCAGGTGTCCAGTCTGAATTGTTTCTCCAGATACACACTGACATGGGTGCTTTCTCCCCATTGAATGGCCATGGACTCTGGCCTCAGGGAGGAACCAGTCTTCAGGCCATAACAGCTGGTTCCCAGGTCCCCAGTGGACACTACACACATACTGAGTGCCCTCAGTCTCCTGCTGGGAACTTGACCTTGGAGTCCCTGTCACTTGTTCCTGCTGTTGCTTCAGGGCTAACAGGTCCTCCTCCAGGGAACCAAGTCTGGAGTCTCAGTTCCTAAGGTCAGGTAGAAGGGAGGGAGATGGTGGGAGATCAGCTCCCCTGAGTGATGGTCTGGGACCTTGGGATGCTCCTGGAGGAGTGAGCAGAGGGAGGAAGTAGTCACCTTAGAGGGTGGAGGCCAACAAGAGGGAAGGTGGTAGAACCAGGGATGAGAGGGCTAGGGGAAGGGGTCATCTTAGGGGACCTTTGTGGGGGGAGGATGGGTTCTGTCTGGAAGAGGCACAGGGGCTTCTGTCTGGGGCTCTGGGGGCATCAAGGAACTGAAAAGAGGGGAGAGTGAGGCCCGTGCACCCTAAAGGGCCAGCTCTGGTTTCTGATTCTGGAGTTTCCAGATTCCCACTCCCTGGGCTACGGTTTCACCGTTGCCTGCCATCCACCCTTGTTTCACAGCCTCTGCTACCTGCAAACATTCTCTGCTTGTGAAGACACTGGAAACCCTGCTCAAGGAAGAGCAGCCCCAGGGCCTCAGACAGGGAGGGGCCCAGCACTGGAGCCATGGAAATGCGATCCTGGGGCTCAGGGGCAGCACATGAGATGAAGTCTGGATATGGCCATGGGACAAGGAGATCACCCAGGACTCAGAGCCCAGGCTCCTGCCTCACGTTTCCTCCAGGACCCAGATGTGTCCCCTCCCCCCTCCCCAGGCCTATAGAACCCATGCATCTGAACACCATGCCCAAGGCGGCCAAGGGGGCGAAGTCCCTGTGTAGGGCGAGATCCCACCTTTTGGAACCTTGAGAGTGGCCCCCATCTCCCACCTGGAGAGCCCAGGACCCTGACATGCTGCCTCTTCTACCCCTTGCTGCCCCTTAGACACAGGGCCCTGCTGTCTGCCTCCCTCAGGCCTGGCTTCCTGCCCCTGCAAACTGGGAAATGACAACCTCTGCTCTTGTTGCATCTGCAGATCCCACATTCTCATTTCTGTACGTGGTCATTCGGGTGAAGAGAATTCTGACGTCCCTCATGATCGCTTCTCTAAGCCATGATGATACGTGCTTTTGAAGTGTGTTACTAATTTCCAAATATTTGGTATTTTCCAGAGATCTTCATGTTATGGGTTTTTATTTGCAGTCACAGAATATAGCCTATAACCCTACTGTTTTTACATTTGTGAGACTTATTTTAGGGTCAGTCTGTGGTCTGTTTTGGCTCATGGTGTGGTTTATTTGTTCTATTAATGCGAGAGGAGTGTTGATTTCTAAGTGTAATAGTTAATTTGTCTATTTCTTTACAGTTCTGCCCCTTTATGTGTCATCTATGCTACGACTCTGTAATTAGGTTCTTCTCATTCAGTAATTTTGTCTTGCTGTGATGCTGATCTGTTATCCTCACAGAAAGTCCTCTTTGTCTCTAGTGATGCTTCTGGTGTGAAAGCCCATTTTGCTTCATAAAAATGCAACATTCCTGATTTCTTATGCTTTTTATTCCATGGGATATTATTTAACTCTTTAACCTATTTTTGGTTATATATTTCAAGTTTTTCTACTCTACATAGCATATGGTCTATCTTGATATTTATGCAGTCTGGCAATCTTCACTTTTTGTTTGGAATCTTAGTTGGTTTATATTTTTTTATGATTCCTGATATGGTGGGATTTGGTTCTGTCATTTTGCTATTTGTTTTTGCTATTGTTCCTTCTCTTTTCCATTCTTTTGCTTTCTTTCATATCTTCTAGGTTTCAAGCAAATTTTTTTTTTCTGATTTGATTCTTCTAGTGGCTTTTTAGCTGTATTTATTTCCATTAATTTTTACTGATGTTGTAGAATTGAAACTTGCATCTCTGGGGGCGCCTGGGTGGCTTGGTAAGTTAAGTGTCAAAAATCTTGATTTTGGGCTCAGGTCATGGTCTCTGAGTCCTGAGATCGAGCCCTTCTTTGGGCTCCAGGCTGAGCAAGGAGCCTGTCTAAGATTCTCTGTCTCCCTCTGCATTTCCCCCCAAATTATGTGCACATGCTCGCTCTCTCTCTCAGAGGAGGAAGAAGAAAAGAAGAAGAAAAAGAAACCTGCAAGCCCCGCATCGGGCTCTCTGCTCAGCGGGGAGCCTGCTTCCTCCTCTCTCTCTGCCTGCCTCTCTGCCTGCTTGTGATCTGTCTGTCAAATAAATATATTAAAAAAAACACCACCTTCTAAAAAAAAAAAAGAAACATGCATCTTTAATTTTTCACAGTCTATTTAAGGAAACACTGAACTCCATCCAGTGAAGAGAGGAACCGTGTAGCAACAGAGTTCCATTTAGCCCCCCTGTGCTGCTATGGGCACGCGTGTCACCAACACACAGTGTAAGTTAGAGAATATCATGAACTACTTAGTGTTTTGAAGTCATATGTCTTTTAAAGAAATTAAGAAGAAAATGTACAAAAACAGCAGGGTACCATTTCTGTTGTTCATTATTCTGTACATGAGACCATCCAGTGTCACTTTCCTTTGTCCACAGGACTTCCTTTAAAATTAGTTTGGGGCAGGAGAACTCACAATGAATTCTCCTAGCTTATATTTATCTATATTATATTTATTTAAAATTTATCTGCTCATTTATATTTACCTAGCTTATATTTATCTTTTTTTTTTTTTTTAAAGATTCTCTTTATTTATTTGACAGAGAGAGATCACAAGCAGGCAGAGAGGCAGGCAGAGAGAGAGAGAGGAAGGGAAGCAGGCTCCCTGCTGAGCAGAGAGCCCGACTCCGGGATCATGGCCAGAGCTGAAGGCAGAGGCTTTAACCCACTGAGCCACCCAGGTGCCCCTATATTTATCTTTATTTTGCCATTTTCCTCCCCACTTTTGTCTTATTTCTATGGTTTTCATATGAGAAAAGTTTCCCAACCCTAATTGTACAGTTAGATGAATGTCAATCATTGTTTAGACTCATGTAACTAGTCAGACGACGAGTATACAGAACAGGTCCCTGGTCCTAGAGTTTCCTGCTGACCCTTTGCATTGGGTCCTCTCCCCCGTCCGCAGTCCTGGGCCACCGCGGGTCTCCTCCCTGTCTGTTCTTGTGACATCGCTCATTCTGTTAGATTGATCATGAGGGGGCTCTCTTCTTCTCCAGTGATGCATCCTATTTTCAAATCTCTTTTCCTCCTGATGTTAACAGAGCCGCTCAGCTTCCTCACGTGACAGTTTGCCTGGTACCGCTGTTCGGTCAGGTCACGGTCCAGCTGTGTCTCATACTAAAAGCGCACGCGGTGTACAGAGCACCTGGTCCGGAGTAGTTCTTAGCCTCTCTGCGCAGGCGCTGACGCATCCTTCCAGGACAAGGAGCTGTGTTTGCCGTGACGTCAAGTCTTCAGCCGCTTCTCCCCAGGAGAACTGTAGGGCTCTCGAGGCCTCTTTTCCTTTCCTACTGTCTCTGCTCCTTTCCTGGAAAATGTCCAGCAGTCCTGCTGATCTGTTTCTCCTAAACTCTGACCTCAGAGTCCTTCCGACTGCACCCCTGCCCCCGCTCCAGAGCACCTTCCTCGTGCACAGTGTGTGCTGCCAGCACCCCGGGTCCGGGCTCCAGCGTCTGTGAGAATTTCTGTTGTGGTGTAACCAAGTGTAACACGATTCAGCAGCTCCAAGTGACATCATCATGGCAATAAATTCCCGAGGGTCTGACGCGTGAGGACAGGGGAGCTGGACAGCTCCGGCCGAGGCTGCTCATTAGGTTGCAGTTAGGATGGGATTAGAATCCCGGTGACACGGAGACGTGACACGGGCTGGAGGGTCTGCGCTCCCGCTCCCACCCTTCGCTGGCAGCGCGAGTCCTTCGCTGGCTCTCAGGGCGGAAGCCTCAGCTCCTCACTGTGTGGGGCTCTCCACAGTGAGGGTCTTTCTTACATGGGCCCTGGCTTCTCCCAAGCCCACGATCTGAGGGAGGGAGAGAGAAGAGGAGAGCAGAGAACCACTGTCCCTTTGCGACCTAATCTCTGATGTCACACAGCCTCACGTCCCCCTTACTCTGTCCCTGAGAAGGGAGTCCCTGAGCCCAGTCCACACATAAGAGGAGGAGAATTGGTTCTACCGCTTCATGGGAGGAGAGTCAGTGAATCCGTGAACATTTTCAAACCACCACGCCCTGTGCGGAAGGTATCCTGAAGTCTTGTTGAAGATTGTCTCCTTGATTCTCCTCGTGGGGACACGGATGAACCTTGCTGTGTGTGCTCCTGCTGCTCTTCTGGGGTGAGTGACTCGCATCTGTATGCTCAGGGGTTTTGCACCAAATTGGAGGAATTTTGACACAAGATTTCTTCAAATTTTATCTGCTCTTTTTTTCTCCTTCTCATTTTTGGACTCTGTCTATTTGCCTTTTTTATTCTCCTGTGGATTTCTGAGGTTTTAGTTGTTTCCAATCTTTTTATTTTTTCTGTGATTTTTGGGTTGGGTAATTTATATGGATTTATATTCAACCTCATTGATTCTTTATTCTGCTTTCCTAGCCCTTCAGTGGAGTTTGCACATTGAACTTTTATTAATTTCTTTTTCAGTTCTAGAATATCTATTCGGTTTTCTTTGTACATTCCACTTCTTCATTATGATTTCCTTTCTGTTCACCATTTAATAACAAGATTTTCTCACATTCATTCAGCCCATATTTATTCAGTACTTTGAGCATATTTCCTGAAGCTGCATGGGAAACTTTGGTGCTGATTCCGCATCTGGGCGCACTGGGAATACGTTTCTATTGTTTCTCATTAGAGTCACACATTTCTGTTTCTTTGTATGTTTGACAATATGTACTTTATTTATTCTTTTTAAAGATTTTATTTATTTATTTATTTGACAGAGATCACAAGTAGGCAGAGAGGCAGGCAGGGAGAGAGAGGAGGAAGCAGGCTCCCCGCGGAGCAGAGAGCCCGATGCGGGCCTCGATCCCAGGACCCTGGAACCATGACCTGAGCCGAAGGCAGAGGCTTTAACCCACTGAGCCACCCAGGTGCCCCTCTTTTTTTTTTTTTAAATTTTGCTTGTTTCCTAGAAGTGTGTACCCTACTATGACCTGAGCCCCTGCTGAGCTGACAGCTGTCGTCTGTGCCCGTCTCAGCTGCTTGATCGAGCTGCCCTCCATCTGGGTGACTTGTGTGGTTTGTACTCAGACTTTGGCTCCTCTTCTCTGTGCTTGCCTTGCTCCCGGGATTCCCCTAAACTTCCAAATACCCTGTCTGCCACAATTCTGACCTTTAATATGTTCATCCAGTATGATTTTATTTTTTTGAGTAAGCTCTACACGACCATGAGGCTCGAACTGATGACCCCAGAACAAGAGTAGCATGTTCTATGAATGGAGCGAGGTGCCTCTCGGCCAGGACAAGTGTGTCTTTAAAGCTAGACCTCCCTCTGGTTCTTTTGTTTTTTTTCAGCAGTGTCTCCTGATTGTCCCCCAGCCCTGCAGAGTGTAGTGATCATGCAGGGATTTTGACTTAGCTTGTGTTCAGATTTCACATCTCAACCCTCTGCTCCTGCTCACTTTCCAATTTAAGCCTTTAAATATCTAGCTCCTTGGTGACTGCTGTCATCTGCCCCCTTCAGCCATGGGGGCTGCAGTTATGCTGGGGGAGGGGAGGACACACAGGGAGGAAGGCTACAAACTTGCAGTTCATGCCCATCCTAGTGGTAGTTATTCAAGATTAAAGTCCCTCATGTTTCTGCCTGCTTTCGTTTATTTTTCAGTGACTTCAAATATTTATTTATTTACTTACTTAGTTTTTAAGTAGGCATCATGCCCAGTGAGGAGCCCAATGTGGGCCTTGAACTCATAACCCTAAGATCAAGAAAAGGATTGAGGTCAAGAGTCTGAAATTTAACTGACTGAGACACCCAAACATTCCTCAAATATTTATTTTTTGATGTTTTTCTCCAGTTTTCATATTGTCTTCTGGGGAAGAACTGAGTCAAGCCCTTCCTCCTGCCATTACCAGAAGTCTCACCTGAGAGAGCATTTGGGGTGAAGAGGCCACAGCCCATGATGTGATCTTGTGAGACCAGTGAGGGTTCAGGCACTTGGGATTCAGTATTCAGATTTCTCCAACTGAAATACATGGTGGCCTGGGATCCGGGCTCACAGCTGACCTGACAGAACCCACAATGACAAAGAAGGATGCGCCTGCCCCACCTCCCATCTGACTGCTTCTTTACTGTGGAAACAACATGTACCACACATAAGAATTTTCTTACATTATCTGCACCAAGTCCCCAGAGAAGCAGCTACATTTGAAGGGAGGCCTGGGGAGTGTTGAGTTAAATCTGAAACAAGCTCTGCCTTGTCCTCCATCCTCCTCAGAACCAGGAACTGACCGTGACTGTCCCCAATGTAACAGCTGCTCGAAGCCTGCCTCAGTGAGATCCCTTATTACTCCGTGTACTCTGGGCATTGGAACTGAAGGCTTCTCTCTGAGTCTGACAGCTCGAGCCCTTGGAGATGTACGTGCATCTGAGTGACCAGACCCTCCTGAGTACCACTTGTTGTCCCGCCAGAGAACAGCTTGGGATTTCTCATCTCATCGGGGTCTTCTCACATTCTCAGAGGGATGAAGGTGCAGAATGTCCTCTGTGGGAAGTGGAAATGGCCCATCTTCTTGAGGGCCCAGCTCGTATCCGGAGGCCTTAGCAAACTTCACAGACCGTGGGTGGGCGGAGGGGGTGTCGTCGGCTGCTCTCCCCAAACCACTGGCCACGGAGGGACTGGGCCACTGATGTGCCAGCTGATGACAAGGTGTGGTTCACTGCTGGAGCAGCTCTGTGTTTCCGCGGGGGAAATGCAAGGAAGCCCCACAGCCCTGCACCGTGGATGGGAACCTGCTCACAGCCCATAGCAGGGGACACTCTGTGCAGCTATGGTGACACTGATACCCAGAGGACCCACAGAGGGACAGGGACTGAAGCACAGAGGTTCCTGGGCTTTCATGAATGGAACTGCCTGACTGTCAGGCCATTTGCTTGGCATTCAGAATTGGCATTCTGAAGGGCACGTCACATGGTGAAACCCCTTATAGAGAAGGTTGGGAAAATGAGACTAACATTTCATCATTATTTTCCATGCTCATGCCCCAGAGATTGGACTTCAGGAACAGCAAAACACTCACAGGATCAGAAGCTGCATTTAAAAAAAAAAGATTTTATTTATTTGACAGACAGAGATCACAAGTAGGCAGAGAGGCAGGCGCGGGGGGCGGGGGGCAGGCTCCCTGCCAAGCAGAGAGCCTGATGTGGGGCTTGATCCCAGGACCCTGGGATCATGACCTGAGCCGAAGGCAGAGGTTTTAACCTGCTGAGCTACCCAGGCACCCCTGGGAGCTGCATTTTAAGCAAGAGTTTCACTTAATTTGTTTATACGCTAGAACTTCAAAAGCACACTTCAGGAATATGTTCCTTTGGCTCTGATCTCCAAGTACCTGGAGCAACACTCCAAAAGTACAGAAGGACCCGGTCTCAGAAGCAGCCCAGCACATTCTCGTCACTCTCACGTGGCCACATGGAGAGTCACTCTAGCTGTCCTTCCCTGTCCCTGCTGTGGCTGCCTGTGCTTTCGGTTTCCCATGGTCACCTGGGCTCTGGAAGCACATGATTCTCCTTCGGACATAAGGTCCAAAGGTCAGTAGTAGCCTAAAGCTACATCCCAAGGCCAACCTCACTCCCCTTCCTCCTCTCCTCATGTAGGCCTTTTATCATCTCACATCCTCACAAGAAGGAGGATGAGTGCAGTGCAGTCAGAGTAGTTGAGAGAGGCAATGCAAATATTTTACTGCCCTATTTATTGTTTTATTTATTACTATTTATTGCATGGATTTATTACTGTACTTAATCTAGAAATTAAACTTGGTTATGGGTGTGTATGTAGAGAAAACCTCTACCTCTAGTGCATTTAATGTCCCATCCTCTCCACCATTCCAAGCAGCCCCAGGGAGTCTTGGAACCTATTTCCTGCAGAAGAAAGGGATCACTGTAGTTCAGAAGCTATGATTTCCCCAAACCTCTACGTTCTCTCCATTCAGTTCTTCTTTTATTGATTCGCCTTCTAATTTGACCTTGGCCATGTTATTAGACTTAGAAATGTCCCTGGATCTGATTGTCCCAGATGTTTCTTTGTTAGTCTGTCAGGTTGGAGTCCCTGATCTTGTGGTTGGAAAATCTTGGAGAAGGTATTATGTGCAGACAGAGTCTCAGTGATATGACAGACTTCCAATTCTCTAATCTTCTCAGAAAGTTTTCAGAAAACCAGTGAATCAAAATCCACAGAATAAAGGAGATGCCTTTTGGTACAAGAGCTATGAGTCCCTCTCACTGGACCCTGCTTCTCAGAAATCCTTAGCACCTCAGGAAAACTCCTCTCTCCCAGGACTGTGGACAGTGCAAGTGCCAAGAAACTTCTGCAAAGCAGGAAGAGGAGGCGGTGAAGAGCCGCCCAGTCTGAGAAGGGAAAAGCACCTCCTCATTCATGATACCAGGTGAAAACTCACTCTCTTTGGTGCCACAACGGGTTTCACCTTGGGCTGTTCTTCCTGGTGCTCTGATGGTTCCCAGATTTCCCAGGTGTTGCTCCAAGTCAACTGACATGGGCCCTGGAAGAAGAAATGAAGGACTGATCATCGTGGAGCCAGAGTTCAGTGAGAAGAGGGAGATGGTTCAGAACACATTGCCTTGAGCTGCCCCGCCAGGAGCTGAACTCCTTCAGGCCCCTCCTTCTCATGAGGCTCACGGAGTTGACTGATGTGTGTGGTGTCTGTGGGGTCACTGTGAACAGCTGTCGAGTGTGCGGCCACAAAGAGCACCTTTCAGGTGAAGGAACATTGGGGTTGAATCCTGATTCTTCCTCTGAATTGTGCAGCCTTGAAGGGATTCTAGAATTTCTCTAGGCTCAGTTTATCATGAGTAAAAGAGGATTGTAAGTGATGTGGGTAGAAAAGTTGCTCCATAAGTTTCTTATAATTTTCCCACTGATTTATTCATCATAAATGACGTATCTGTGAGTTTGATCCCCGGTACAGAACATGCTGTTTTCCTTCCCCTAAAGGGCAATGACCCAGCATCTCACACTTCATTATAAACTCTGCACTCTCATCAGGTAGAAGGGAGAACAAGTGTCTACATCAAATACCCTTCTGAGTTCCGACCTGCTTCGGACTCCGGGCAGCATATCTATGGTTTCAGGAAGTCCCTTTTCAAGGGCTGAAGACCCAGCTTGGGGGCTGGAAACTGCACCCATTTCCACCCGAGGGAAGGACAGGACAGTGGTCCCGTGACTCCCAGACCTTTCTCAGAGTGAGAGGATGCACCAGCCTGAGAGACCAGCAGTGTTGTTGTCTGTGAGGGGCCTCAGATAAAAGGCCTCTCTCCTTGCTGACAAGTAGAGAAACCAGAACAAGGTAGCCAGAAGGTCCATTGACCCTTTTAGCCCCAGTAGCATGGAAGTTGAAGGGCGTAGCTTAGTGTGAAAACCACATGGGTCCTTCACACAGAAACCCAGACTCAGTCACTTCCCACTCCATGGCGACAGCGCAGGCCCAGGACAGCCCTTCCTGGACAGGCTGCTGCTCCTCTTCCAGCAGGGAGGCCCCGAGGCCAGAACCTGTGTGGGAGCCTCACTGCTTCCCTGCTTTCCCTCAGCTGTCCACGAAGACAAAGAGCTTGAGTTACATTTTGTTATTTTCAGCCAAAAAATACCTGGTGAATATATGAAGGTTACACTTTTTCTAGAAACAACATAGTGCTTTTATTTGCCCCAATAGTATATATGACACAAAGAAAAGCCAGGATTCGGGCGACTGATTCAAAATTCTGTCCTGGAAATTCCTCTTGAGAAGCAGAGAGGAACTCTGTTGTTCTTTGTTGGCAGACTGAGAGGGACAAACCTTGAAAGGGCTAAGAATAGTCTGTACAGGTGATTGATCTGAAAAAATGATCCAGTACAGAGAAAAGAAGAAATAAGAGATGGGGAGCTTTTAGCTGCACTCCAGACCCTGGTTCCAGTTACACTGAGGACAGTAACATCTTTGCTAGTTTTAATTGCTCACTAAGACACCAAAGCTCTATTCTGACATTTCTGCCACTTTCACCCAAAACATACTTATTGAACATATAAAAATTTTGCTTCTCTATAAATAGCACAGATTTTCATTTGTCCAAACAGTACAGCCCACCTCAAATAAAAGCCCTATTTATCTAGAGCTTTTTTTCTTTACAGTTTGGTGTCCAGTGAGGCTTCCTTCACACTCAGAAATCTCAAGATACGGAGGGTGTGTGAAACCTTAGAGTAACATCGAAGGTTTCTTATTTGATAAGAAGACAGACACATTGCAATGTCTTTTGGTGCTTGAGAATTCTAGAAGTGAAGTACTACGCATTCACAAGTGGTTTTTAACAGTAGAACCCAGGATTGAAAGGGAAGCCTTTTGTTCCATTGTTATGTGTAGAATACAGCAGACTACTTTTCTGTAATGGTTCTGCCCACCCAAAATGAACAAATCTTACTGAATTTCTAAAACAAAAGTAGAGCGTTTCCCTGGAGCCCATGTGAAGGCAGCTGCCCAGGACACACAATCTTCACAAAGAAGAGAGTGCCGTGGGGGGAAGGAACATTTGGGGCAGGGTTATAGATCTGTGTACATAAGGAGTTACAAAACTTCAGGATGGAAGACATTCCAGAAAGTTATAAAATTCAACTATGCTTTTACTATGTGCAAGTTGGGGACTTCAGAGGTATGGGAACCAAACTTACAGAGATTTTACTCTTATTTGTAGTTCGATATGTTTCTTTTAGGTTATTTGCTAATGCATCACAGGCACAATGCAAGCTCAGGCAGAAATAGAGCCCCTGCTTTGAAGTTTGGTTAAAAGTCATTCTGACCTTGGTAAACATTAAAGGATAACTTCCCTTGGAGCCCCCGAGCCGGGCCCGTGACTATTAAAAGTTAAAAATTTCCTTTATGAGTTCTAAAGTCAATAATAGTGCAAGCCACCAAAGATCTGTCCAAATTTAGACAAGACAGCATAGGGTTCTCCACCTCCTAAAACCCGTCGTCTTCCTCCCTCTGCAGCACGGGGTGGCATTTTGCTCTATGAGATACCGCAGACCACACACGGGAATGCGAGTCCTCCCGACAATAGCGAAAGGCCCTTTCCTTGTGCTGCTCACAGAAGCCCACTGAAACCATGCCCCAGAGCGATCCTGAGGTGGCAACTAGGAGACAATGTGAAGCTGGGTTTTCAGAGAACTGCTTTTTCCCAGGGAACAAGTGTTTCTTTGCAGACTCCACTCACACATCCACCAGCTGTCCCTGCAAAAGCCTGGGCTCAAGGTCCATTGATATGTTCCAGCCTATGAACAAACAGGTCTTGCATTCCTCATGGGGGTAAGGAGCCCAGGATCCCATCTGGTTTATACCTGCTCTCAGAGCATGCCCAGAGCGCCTTACTCTTGTTCAAAGAACACCTCGTGACGGGCTATTTTGCCCCTTCTAATGTTATCTATGTCCAGTGCTGGACTCTCCCTCCTGGGCTCCTGTGTTAGAAGACTGGACACCACACTGGCCAGAGTCCCAATGGGCCTGATGTTCCATTGTGAAATGGCTTCGTTCAGGATGGACAGCCCATGGGTCCCTCGGTGGCTCTGGGTGTGACATAGTCCTTGGTTATGCAGGCCTGGAGACACTGTGGCCACAGAAGATACTCCCAGGGTCTTTCCTGTGCTCCAGGCAGACACCTGGTCACCTCTTCCAGAAGGTTCCATCTAGCTGGCCCAGTCACCATCACTGCTGCCCAACGTGTGCTCAGTAATTCTTCTCACCTCACGTTGACCTGTGATGGGGGGACTATGTGGTGAGGAGTGTGAAAAGGACTAGAGATGGCAGAGGGGTCATTCAGGAGGGGGAAGGTGGATATTGGTCTCCAGTGCGGGGCACTAGCTGTGGCCTCCTGACATGTCCCCGCATATACTCTCCACCTGCCCCATCTCTTCTCCACACGGCCTCCTCCACATGGACTCCCCACTCAGTCTCTGTTTCCCATGCCAGGCCAAGAGGGCTTCCCCAGCTGGCCTCTGGCCTCCTCTCCCCTCCCTCCCACCTGGTTTCCCTCCAGCCACGAGAGCAGGCAGTGGTTCAGCCACAGTCATGTGCCAGGCATGGTTCCGAGCACGTCACAGCTGATCCTTACAGCATCAGTCACAGGACAGGAGGAGGCTGAGGCGTCCATGGGTAAGGAAGGTGTTCGGGTCCCGCAGCTCAATAGGCAGTGGGGAACATTCTGGAATTCAAGTGGTCCAGGTCCAGAGCTGCCTGCTTTAGCTCCATGCTGCCAATGCTGACCACTTCCCTGTGCTTGGTCCATCCTGAGAACAGGCCCTGCTGTCCAGTAGCCAGGACTTCTCCCCAGCTGCTGGCCTCGATCCACCATCCCTCCTCTGTCAGCTCCTGTCCATCCTGGGGGCTCAGGTCACATGTCCCCTGCTCAAGGAGGAGGTCCTGAGCTGCTCCCAGGATGGGGTCCTTGTTCTAGGTTCCAGCTGCCTGTCTTCTCAGGCCACATATTGAATATACAAACACACTGAGCCTGTTTACCTGCTCGAGGCTGCATCCCCCTGCCTGGGGGTTATCAGGCCCCGGATACAGATCATCAGGTCCGTAAATTAATCAGCCTCATCAGAAAGGACTCCGGGAGAACCTCACGTTTCAGGCGGTGGTGGGCTGGAGGAATCACATCAGCCTTCCTACTGAAAACAGCCATTTTGTGTTTGTTTTTAGGCTGATGGGATACACCTTGCTCATGACAAGAGTTCAGATATTTGAAGAGTGCCGTGTGAAGACTTGGACTTACTCTGTTTGACTCCAGGGATCAGAAATGGATCATTACCCTAGAAACTTCAGGGAGAGAATGGGGCATCATCATAAGGTTTAAAAAAAATTTCTTTTTATTTAAAAATCAACTTAATTAACATATATGGTATTATTAGTTTCAGGTGTAGAATTTTGTGATTCATCAGTTGTGTGTAATACTCAGTGTTCATTCCCTCACGTGCCCTCCTGAATGCCCATCAGCCGATTACCCCCT
>PISX010028779.1:0-21051 GCA_004024625.1 Mellivora capensis | reverse complement strand
AGGTAATATTACTTTTAGGAGTAAAATTAGAATTTAAGTCTAATGTATTCAGTCTGAAAAAAAATATTTAGAGAGTGCTTATTATGTGCCTAGAAAATCTGCTATGACATTTTGAGTCTAAAAACATGCCAGAATCTTTCTTCATTATTTACTCCAGGGCAATAAAAAAAGGCAAAAAAGAATGTGCTTAGTGGACTATTTTGAATAAGTAGTTCATATACAAACTAAGACTTAAGGTGCTATTGTGTATAACCTAAGCGTTTAACACTAGGCTGTCAGCCCAACCACATTAAATGTGATGGTATTCTGTCTCACTATAGCCATCTGCTTTCGGACTCCTTCCAAAATTAACTTACTGGCTTAGTCGGGTCATTCCATGGAGGAAAGTGGGATCTCAGTGATATATTGACCAGAACATCAGTGTGGGCAAGATTTTTAATAATGCATCTGAAAGCTACATGTAGAGGTAACTGGACTGAAGTAAGCTAGACAAGGTCATTTGCCAAGAATTGCAGCATGTTTTTATTGTTGAAATTTTTATTGAAATTGTTGTAGATTCACTTGTAGTTATAAGAATAATGTCAAAGATTGCTTTGTGCACTTTGCCCAGTTTCCTTCAATCGTACAGAACTATATAGTGTGGTGTCACAACCAGGATATTGACATGGTACCGTCCCGCCCATCTCACTCACATTTCCCTGTTTTTATTTTACTCCTTTGTGTATGTGTGTACATGTGTATGTTGTTCCATACAATTTTATGACCTGTGTATGTTTGTGTTTCTACCTCCACAGTGAAAACATTGAGCAGTTCTATCAGCATTTCAACCAGGATTTATCCTATTGCCCTATTATATTCGTACCATCTCTCCCTTCCCCACCACCCTTAGCCCCTGGCAACTGCTACCCTGTCATCTATTGTAAAATTTTCTCATTTCAAAATTTTGCATACATTGAAACACAATAGAAAATCCAGAAAATAAACCCACAAGTGTATGGTCAATTAATCTTCAACAAAGCAAGAAAGAATATCCAATGGGAAAATGTCTCATCATCAGATGATATTGGGAAAACTGGACAGCTACATGCAAAGGAATGAAACTGGACCACTTTCTTACACCATACACAAAAATAAACTCAAAGTGGATCTAAATGTGTGACCTGAAACCATAGAAATCCTAGAAGAGAACATACACAGTAGCTTCTTTGACATCAAGCATAGCAACTTCTTTCCAGATAGGTCTCTTGAGGCAAGGGAAATAAAAACAAAAATACACTGTTTGCACTACATCAAAAATAAAAGCTTCTGCACAGGGAAGGAAATAAACAACAAAACTAAAAGGCAATTTATGGGATGGGAGAAGATGTTTGCAAATGATATATCCAATTAAGGGTTAGTATCCAAAATATATAAAAACCTAAAATTCAACACCCACAAAACAAATAATTCAATTAAAAAATGGTCAGAAGACATGAACAGACATTTCTCCAAAGAAGACACACAGATGGCCAACAGACACACGAAAAGATGCTCATCATCAGTTGTCATCAGAAAAATGCGAATCAAAACTGCGAAATGAAAACAATAAGATACCACCTCAACATCTGTCAGAATGGCTAAAATTGACACAAGAAACAACAGGTGTTGCCAAGGATCTGGAGAAGGGGGAACCATCTTACATTGTTGGTGGGAATGCAAACTGGTGCAGCTACTGTAGAAAACAGTATGGAGATTCCTCAAAAAGTTAAAAATAGAACTACCTTATAATCAAGCAGTCGTACTACTGTGTATTTACCCAAAGAATACAAGGACACTAATTCAAAGGAATATATGCACCCTATGTTCATAGGAGCATTATTTACAATAGCCAAGATGTGGAAGCAGCCCAAGTATCTGTCGATTGATGAATGGAAAAAGAAGTGGTATCTGTATCCAATGGAAAATTATTCAGCCATAGAAAAAAGTGAAATCTTGCCATTTGCAACAACATGGATGGATCTGGAGATAAAATCCTAAATGAAGTAAATCAGAGAAAGACAGATACCATATGATTTTACTCATATGTGGAATTTAAGAAACAGAGGGATAGAAATAGAAAGATACAAATCAAGAAATAGACTCTTAATTGTAGAGAACAAACTGACGGTTACCAGAGGGGAGTAGGTGTGAAAAGATGGGTTTAATAGGTGAAAAAGAGAAAAAAAGAATCATATAAATGGAGTTCTATAGTACATAATCTTTTGAGATTGGCTTTTTTTTAAAACAGCATAATTCCCTAGAGATTCTTCGAAGTTGCATGTGTCTGTGATTTGCTACTTGTTCTTGCTGAATAGTATTCCACAATATGGATGTACCACAGTTTGTTTAACCATACCTCTGGGTTGATTCTAGCTTTTGGCTATTAAAATAATGGTGCCATAAACATTTTTGTGTACAGGTTTTTCTGTGAACATAAAGTTTTCATTTCTCTGATCTAAATGTCCAGGGCTACAATTGCTGGTTCATGTAATTACATGTTTAGTTTTCTAGGAAATTGCTAAACTACTTTCTAGAGCGTCCATACAATTTTATATTCCCCAAGGAATGTATGGGAGATTTTGTTTCTTTACCAGCTTTTAGTGCAGTCCTGGTAGCCTTATTTTGAATCAAAATTTGGCACAGTTTTCTTTACCTGCGCTAACCAAATAATTTTGATAGAGACCCATGTGGGGTAACTGGATTTAGAAAAGAAAACCATATTAAGGCATATCAGAAGCTATCTCCCAATCCCCCCCAAAATCATTCACTTAGCTCTTAACAGACTACTAACTTTATGGAGTGGGTCAGTTTGAAATATTTGGTCAGTTTGAGGTATCTTCGGTTTCCAGATAACTAACAAAAAAGATTCAGCTCTCCTTTTGTAGATGTTGGGCCCACTCTCCTTTATCAATATCAGGAAATAGGACTGGACATTGTTTCTTTTTCCCTTGTTTGACAATCTTATTGTTTTCTAGAAGAAAAGGTGTTTTTCTATATGGCTTTTTGGACCCCCTAGACCACTGTCTTCATTTTGCACTGGCCTAGATATGAAAGAGTAGAAGTTAAAAGACGAGTGTTTGTGGCCTTCTTATTAGCCATGCCACTATAAATAAGTCAGTTACCCTTTCTAAGTTTGCTTGCCTGCATAAAATGGAAGGACTAGGTCAATAGCTCTCAAACTCTAGCATATATTAAAATCACCTTGAGGACTATTAGGAAACCAGGTGTTTGGCCCCATCCCTAGAGTTTCTGATTCACCTGGTCTAGAGTGGAACATAGGAACTTGTCTACCAACTTCCCAGGTGATACCAGTGAAGCTGGTCCAGAGACAGCACCTTGAGAACCACTGGGCTAGGTTACGCTGATATACCCTCTGGGCCCAACAGTTGTTACCGTCCCCTAACCACCCCACCTCCTAAGAAAAGCCTTGAATTTGCTTTCTGGTGAGATTAGTTTTGCATTTATCTTTTTATTTTCTTAAGTGATACAGATATATAGCAGAAATTAATGCAGCCATTAAAAACATGATAAAAGAATAATCATTGTCATGTCAAGCTTACCACAATACATTACTAGGCTAAAATTAAATGTGAAGTATTACAAAACAGCATATATAGAAATGTCCAGTTGCATATAGAAAATGGAAGTCTAGAGAGATTTAAAATGTTAATAGTTATCGCCGATAAAATTTTAGTTTCCTTTATTTTGTGCTTTTCTGTTTCCTAATTTTGTCTTTAATTCATATCATCATTAACCAGTTATTGAAACAAAAAATTGAGCAATACAACTCGATTTCGCTGTTTTATTTTATTTCTTTGATTTCTCTACTTTTTAATAATTGCAGTAAAGAACTTGTTGAATACTGACCAACAGAAGTAGGCTGTTCAGGTATGAGATAAAATTGTCCAGGACCATTTACAAAGGCAGCTGTGACCCCCCTTAGCCCTTGCCCTAAAAAGTGTGGTAAATCAGCTTGTGGCTTCTTCCTGCTTGGCAGAATTCTGCACTCACGCGCCTGAATAGGTCTGGCCCCAGGACCATCCCTCACAGCATTGCACTTCTGCCTCCTTAATGTGTTCATGACACTTTGTCACTGTTAACCAGTGGGACTCAGCAGCAAGCTAGTCTCTCCCGCATCCCTGACAGTGGGGTCAGAAAGCATTTTATCTGGCAGGTTTCTCACCTCCTTGCCTCTCTCCTAGAAGAATTACTATTTACGAGTAAAAATAGGAATTTAAAATATCTAAGCAGACTGAAAAAAGATCTAAACAGACTGAAATAAGTCTGTTTAGATGGCAGAAACCAGTCATCTGCTTTAGGCGGGGATTTTGTTTCCCAGGTGAGTTCAGGGTTCAGATCCCTACCTGGGATTTCTAATTGGACTGATACCCCTTGTATATTGTCTTTTTCAACACTCGTGCATGTCAATAGGAGAAAGACAGGTAAGAACGAGCATAGCTTCCTTGAAAAATTACTTAGTAAAGTGGTTTTGCTGCTAAATATTTGAATTAATCAATACTGGAGGAAAACACTCCTGTGTTTCAGAGCTCTGATAACTCTAGCTCTGACCACCAAACTTGTGTGGTCTGACGGCTGTCATCAACGGGACAGCACAGTGGGATTTTCACAGCCCGACGTCCATGCCTGCACTGGTACTGTGGGTTCCCCGCTGCCAACTTCCCTGCGGTAGATATTCTGTAGGAATGAGAAACTCCAAAGATTTTTTGATTTGTGAGTGGTGGTGTATGTATCATGGTGTACAGTTTTATATCATGCAGTTGAACACCCACCCAGAATTAATTTATTTTAACAAATGCATCTTGATGCTTGAGGCCATATATTTTCATGTGACACGTAAAGACTCCCGCTGTCTAAATGTTGGCCCCATGCGTCTGCTGTCATTAGCCCAGTCACTGGGTTTGCTTCCCAGAACTGGAAGCTTCAGTGCTGGCATTAGAACTCGTGGTTCACAACAGTGTTACAAGGGCACCGTCCCGTTTCAGCAGTATGTGCCACTGTCCCTTATTCTGCAAGAACTGATGAGAATGTCAGGTCTGGAGCCTACTTGCTTGGGGTAGTAGGACCAAGATCCAGTAACTGTCGAATCAGTCCACACTTGCAGCCCTGTCTAGAGAGGAAGGGGCACCAGTCTTCTCTCCTCAACACATAACCTATCTTCTGATACTCGACATACTGTGGGCTTTCCACCTAGATGTCTGCTGCAAAACAGCCACGCTCACCTGCTTCCCATGTTGATGAAAATTGGCAGGCTTTTTATTTACATGTAAGTTATCATAGTGCATCCGTGGCTTAGAGAAAATACAAGGACAAGGTTTCAAATAATTCATAGACGTCCGTCTTACTTCTTTTTTCCCCTGCTTTCTAAAAGCCCTTACTGATTTTATGCAGACTGTGGAGTTGGAAGGCTGTGCCAATGTTCCCTTAGTCTAGAGTTTCAGTCTACAGTTAAGTGGACACATAATTGCTGTCATTTTAAAGGGACAGACTCTTCTTCCTCATTGTATTGTTTCTCTGGTCTTTTATTCATCCCTCCTGTTTGTTAGTTATTCCTTTAGCAAGCCATCGCCCGTGAGAGGGAAACAGTGTTTGCCACGCTGGGCCATGCCAGCTTTTTGCCTCCCCGTCAACACAGTATTCATAATCAGAGTAATAATGACCTCTCTCAGGGTCCTGCCTCAGAAATCATCCTTCCCTTCATAACCCAAGAATAGTTTTTTTCTCCCAGCAGGCATTAGACATCCATCTTAAACGGATCCCACCTTATTAGAATCATCTCGTTCCTGGGCTGTCTCCCCCACTGGCATGATAGCACCATGAGAGCGGATGCCTTCCCAGTGTGGTCTGTGACTGGGACAATCGCTAGCACCTAGACGACATGCCACGATTCAATGACTTGAATGAATGAAGCCAGCCTGCAGCCCCAGAAGGGAATACCTTATCCTATCTACCCAACTTAAAAAGTAGAGTCCAGGAATTATCACCACGGGCTGGACCCATTGCTGAATTAGTGAGTTAGTAAAAATTGCTTCATGTTATGTAAGATGTTACATATATTTGACAAATGCTTGAAAGAGTCATTTTCTGATATTTTTATATTTACATTTTTATTTTTTATTCTGTAAATGAGGTTTGATTTTAGAAACTGTTTTATAATATAAAGTATAAACTCTCTTTTCCATGCCATTAAAGCATTCTGTTTCAGAACATAACTTTGAACATGAGCCATACCTACACAAAAATACATATTGAAGGCATGCTTTTATACATTTATTTTTTAAAGTCTACAGCACTCTTTAAAAGGAACATTTGAGTATGGCTGTGCTTATTCTAAAGAGTCTTTTCTAAAGCTTACAATTATTACGAAGTTCACATTTTCCAGTATTTTCCAGTTTTATCTGTCTTGTTTAGCATACCTCAAAGCACTTAGATAGCCTTTGCTTTTAATGTTAATGTTATCTTGTGCAGTCTACCTTAACAGCATATTTTTTTACTGATTGAAATTTCAAATCTATGTTGAAGAATTGAATTTAATAGTAAGAATTTGTTAACTAAGATAAAAGAACACTAAAAAGTGTTTAACATATTACATAAATTTATGGAAGCATTTTAAACTTAACATCTGGTCAGCTATCATATCAGCCTAGCCCTGTTTATTGTGGTTGAAGAAGATTGTTTTTAGGTGATGACTCAAAGCAGAAAAACATTTATTTTTAGACCTCTTAACTTCCTCTCCCTCTTCCTATTCCCAGCTGTCCGAATTCAGGTGCACAGAAGATGGAGACTCCAGAGACTCCAACCTTATAGCCAGCAGGAAATAATCCCTCTTTTCCTGTTTTTTTTTTTTAAGACTTTATTTATTTATTTGACACAGAGAGAGAGATCACAAGTAGGCGAGAAGCAGGCAGAGGGGGAGTGGGAAGCAGGCTCCCCACTGAGCCCAATGTGGGCCTCGATTCCAGGAACCTGAGATCATGACCTGAGCTGAAGGCAGAGGCTTAACCCACTGAGCCACCCAGGCACCCACTTTCCCTGTTTTTTGATAATACATACTTTTGTAACTATATGTTCCAGAAATGTAACAGTGGAGCCTGAAGCTGTAGCTTTACTTTTGAGAATAAAACTAAAAAGATGAAATACGGGGAGTTTTCTCAGTATAATGAAACAAAATTATCCTCAAAATAAATGGCAGTTATGGAAAGCAATTTTTGCTGTCATGGATAAAAGTTAGAGAACACAAAATCAGTGTTTGACATACATTAACTCACAGTGTTTTAAATAAAAAGAAGCTAAAGTGCATTATACAGTACCTGTTCCCAAGGATGATTGCAGTTTCTTGTTATTAAGTCCTGTAAAATATGTCACGTACTTAGCAGGCAGAACTATGAAAACCAGAGATGAAAAAAAGACATAATAGGTCAAATTTTAAAGTTTTTCTTTTTAGGGCCAGGTGGGTGTAGCACCATTTTGCATTATTTAATCAGCTCAGTCTCTTATGCAGCTGTTCCATCCCAAGTTTATACTCACCAGCATGCAAAAGAAAATAAACCTTTGATACTTGAAGTAATAATGAAGATTAAAAGTCCCCAAACCTCTGCAGTTTACCTCATTCATCTGAAAACTTCTAGTGGGAAGAGCATGCATTGAGAATCAAAATTTCTTCCTCAGTCCGTGATTGCCACTTAATAGCTCTGTCTCCTGAGTGAGTCACTTAATTTTTCTGAGCTTCTGTTTCTTCATTTGCTTTATGTAAATCACAGGTTGTACCGAGGGTGAATACATTCCAAAGAGGCTTCCTATGCTATGAAGTGTTTTGCAAGTGTTGGGTAGATCCTGTTATAATTCCCATTTTGCAGATGAGGAAGGGCTGAGAGAGACTGCTGACAAGTTTGTTGAAGGTCATATGATTGGCAAATAAAGATCTAGTTTTAAGGTGCCTGGGTGGCTCAGTTGTTAAGCATCTGCCTTCGGCTCAGGTCATGATCCCAGGATTCTCAGATCAAGCCCTGCCTCAGGCTCCCTGCTTGGGGACTCCCTGATTGGCGGGAAGCCTGCTCCCCCCCCCCCCCTGCTTGTGTTCTCTCTCTCTGTGTCTCTCTCTGTCAAATAAATAAAATCTTTTAAAATAAGAGAGAAATCTAGTTTTAAGATCCCGTGTCTATAACGTTGATATTTTTCAGCATCAGTACTATTGACATTTTAGGACTGATAATTCTTTCTTGTGGGGGGCTGTCATGGGCATCCCCATATGTTTAACAAAACCCCTGGCCTCTACCCCCTGGATGCCAAGAGCATCTCCCAATTTATGATAACCAGAAATGTCCACAGGCGCTGCCACATGTCCCCTGGCAGGCAAAATCACCTCAAGTTGAGAGCCACTGGTCTGTGTAATTCCAGAGCTGAAGTTATTAACCACTTGGATGATGACATTTATCAGTATTACCATTATTCTGAGTGGTTCCTGATCGGAATACTCTATGACATAGCAATTTTACAAATTAAAAAAAAAAAAAAAAAAGGAGATAACTGATTTTCATCCATGGTTTCCCTGTTTCTGAATATGACAGTGGCATTGTCTTCTCTGGAAGGTCCCCGAGAACCGTTCCTACAGAGGCAGAGACACGGTCTACAGTGAGCCAGAAGTCACACTGAGCAACCTTCCCCTCTAATTCTGTGGCCATCCCCTCAGGGGCCCCACTGTTGTCTCTCGAACTGCCGCTTCTCATCTGGTAGATACATGGACCCCTGATATCACCGAAGAGGCACAGGAGAGAAACCCATGTATTTTCATACCCATGATCTCATTTAATCTTCACAGTAAGCCCTTGAAGTTTGTATCTATTGTCTGCGTTTACATTTTGTTTAGAAATCTTAATAACCTCTCTTCCTGGCCTGCTCCTTCAACTTTGGTGTCCTCATTGCAGAACCTGATAGAGAAAACTCAGCAGGAAGTTGATGTGGAAACTCAGCAGGTGCCTTTCTCACCAGCACTGGATGAAGAGTAACATCCTTCTGAATTACTCAACATAAAGCAGATGCTTTCTGCCCTGCATGACTCTTCCTTTTTCCTTTCCCCTTAACAAGGATCATTAAATACATGCCTCCTTTGACTGCATTTTGGGGACTTAAGAACCAACTGTCCAAGAGCTGAATGTGTTTATTTCTGTTGCTCACTCTTCCCCCCGCCCAGCAAGGCCAAGCATGAGCTTGCCAGGCCTCCCACACTCCCCCATCTTTGTCGCTAATCTGCAGTCTGCTCTCTTCCTGATACTGGCACCCTTCCCAATTTATTATCACCGCTGAACGAAAACGTTCTAAACTTTTATGCTTAGCTTTATTGTTTGTTTCTCTGTGGTTTAAAACTATTGGGAAAATAGATACATTTGATCTGGGCCTCATTCAATTTGTAAGTAGACTTGCCTGGATTTTTTTTACACACTAAGTTTTAAGATCAGTTGCTACTGACAAGCACAATAAATATAATTGAATGTGATGAAAAGCACTGGCATGACTGAGGAGAGGCTAGCCTTGAGGAACTGGACTTGCCTGGGAATCTTCAGGACTCAAAATTCTGCTCAAGGAAGAGCCAAAACAGCCATTGGGACCAGTGATTCCCGAAGAAGACTGGATCACTTCACAGCAGTGCAACCCGAGTGTCAATTAAACTTTTATTTATTTTTTTCTTTAAAGTATATGTGAATCATGTTAGTTACTCCATGGTTCGTTAAAAAAGGAGTAATTGGCTCCTGCTGTAAAATGGCAATGTCTGGCCCCGTGAAGAGTCATTTTTCTTTCTTAGATCAGCTTGCATCCTTATTGACCGGATTTACCGGATTCTGATTTGATGTGCACGTAGCCATTTCATCGTGCTGTATAAGTAAAGCATCATGGGTTTTTCTTGCTTCTCCAGGTGGCCTTTTTGAAGATATAACTCTTGGAACGGAGGCCTCCTCTCCCCGCAGACAGCTATCCGGCCGCAGCGTGCTGGAGGCCCGTGTTCTGCACGGTGGACCACCGTCACAGACACAGGAACCAGAGCTCCAGAGTCAGTGTGTGGCATTGAAGTTGTGAGTTGATCTGTTGGCATATAGTCTCTAAGAGAAGAGTTCACTTCAAATGTTCTGAGAGGGGGTATAGCTCAGTGGTAGAGCATTTGACTGCAAATGTTCTGAGAAGCAAGGTGGCAGAGCATGTTCCAGTAGCAGAGAAGTTATGACTCTGTTTCCCCCAGAGAGGGATATTCAGGTAGGTGCTATGTCAGCAGTACCTGGAAGGATATTTGCTCGTGGAAGCCCGTCTGTCCTTTGGGGGCTGCAGCGGGGACTCCGCTGGTGAACTGAATGTTAACTGCTATATATCTAAGCAGAGAGACTTATAAACTTCCCATTCGGTTTGTGGAAAACAAATTTTTAGAAAGGAAAATACAGAATTTTGTATACCTGATTCAGAAGAGATGCTCTGTGAATAAATGTGTGTTGAATGAATGATTATCAAATTAAAGGTTTTCCTGTGTGTGCAAACCTGCACGTGTTCCTTTTGTTCTTTATTCCCTTTACCAAATACTGTGGCCTATCGACAAATGTACCTCACCAGCCTCCTGGTACAGAAGTGTCTTAATCCTTGTGTGTTGAAGCAGGTGGAGAGGAAACTCTGGAAGGAGAAGGACAGAGCTAGAGGGAATCCAACAGAGCGCGGGTGAGCTGCTGATTTCACAGAGAAGGTTCTGTCCTTGCCTGCTGTCACCGGCTCTGGGTAAAGCTGGGATGGGGGCGGAGCTGGGCTGATCTCCTTTCCCACTCTGCAGTCAGGAAGAGCAGCTGCGTCTACATCCAGCCTGCTGGGGTTCATCCGAGCCTGCAGACCACCACCACACTCTCTCCCCCAAACACACAGGGGTTTACCTCCCCTAATTTCCTAATACTCAAAATACCAGTGTCCCTCAGCCTTGTGCTTTGGGGAACTTTTTGTTTCACCAAGACACTTGCCTCCCAGCCGTGCAGCATGGTGGGGCTCCCGTAATCTGTCACTGGCAGACAGGCAGAGGCATAAAACCCATCTGTTTGACCCTGCAGAGCCCCTTTATTAAGCACAGTCAGAAACATGGAAGATCTCAGTGATCTGTCCAAGACACAGGGCCAGAGACAAGAATTAGTTTGGCTTCTCATAGGCTACTAAGCTCCCCAACTCCAAGCTGGTTTTTCATGCTTTAGATTTCTCCTTGTCTATTTAGAGCAGGATTTTTAAACGTTGCCATTTACCTCTGGGGCTACGTGATTGTTCGTTGTGGGAGACTGTCCTGTCCTGTGGGAAGGAAAGATCTTTTTCCCTATACCCTCCTAGGTTCAATGGCTGCAGCTTGCAAATAAACCGATAAAAAACAGATTAACAAGAAAAAAAAAAAAACAATTTAATTACCTCCACGCCGGAGTTTCACAAAAGAATGAGACTCAAGGAGGTGGTCAGATAATTGAGGTTTATATACCATCTTAGGCTAAACAAAGAAGGAAAAGAGTTTCGGGCTTCTTGGCAGGGGAGGCAAATTATATAGAAAGGTGAGGGAAGGAAATGTATGGTAATAGGGTTGTCTTGTTATGCAGATAAGTTTCTCAGATGGTAAGAGTTGTCTCCCAGAGTAGCTCTCTTCCGGTACAGACATGTCCTTACAAATGGAAATTTCCTTTATAAATGTAAATTTCATTTGCAAAAGAGGAAATTTATACTTTATTTTTAAGCAGTTACATGGAGGTAAAGAGCTTTTTCTGCTTCTGCTGGCTCTCGATTGTCTTCAGCTCAAAATAATCCTTGTGTCCCAGGGGTAGATGTTGGGGTGACAAAGTCCGGCTGGTGTACCCTTCAGGGCACAAAAGGATATTTATTTAGCAGCATCACTGGCCTCTACCCACCCGATTCCAGTTGCCCCCTACCCGGTTGTAACAACTAAAAACATCAGCAGACATTGCCCTGGTATCCAAAATTGACCCCAGTTGAGACCCACTGCCTTAGAAAATGAAACAAGATTTGATTGATAGGAAAAAACTGTACTCTAAGATGGCTGACCAAACCAGCGAAGGAATTTCAGTCCCTGTCTCAAAGCCTTTCCTGTAAGGGCCTATTCAGCCAGAGCGGCCCCACCCCGGTTGAACTGTTTTGTTGTTTATGCAGTAAAACTTAAACTTAAACTGTCCCTGCCTCCCCTTCCCCCAGGGGACTTACTTAAAAACAAGTCCCAGAAACCAGTCCCAGGTTACAAAGCCCAAATACAAGGGTGGGTCAGGCCAGGTGGAAACATCTGTTGGGGGGCGGGGCGCATACTGTCTCCTTAGTTACCAAGGAGTATGGGCCCCACCTTTTGGGCACCAGTTTTGACCAAGGTGATAGGCTGGTTCAAACGTCTACTAGGGTAAATTGTAATTCAATTGGTCACTTATGTGTGACCTAACATGACTGTGCAGCTTTCTCTGTGTGTTACAATTTCATTGGCCACCAGTGCGTGGCCAGGCCCAACCACATGGCCTTTGCCCTTAAAAGCTAGTCTGTGAAACAGAAAGAGGTCGCCCTCTCTGTAAGAGGCGCGGCCCCAAAAGTTCGGTTTGATTCTTGATGCTTGGCACGAAATAAAGCTTTGCTTGACCTTCGCTTTGTATCAGTCTCACTCCTTTAATCACGGACCCATTATTGGGGGACCCAACATTGGGGACCCAATACTTTCAGGTTCTTCTTTCCTACCCTGTTTCCCACACACACCAAAAGTACCAAGTATGTGGAAGTAGAAGGGTATAAATCCCCCTCCCTGCTTGTGCTCGGGGTTCAGACTTTTGGAGAACAACCTCATCTGAGCCTACTGGTGTTAAATAAACCTCCGATCCTCCAAAGTCTCCGAGTGCCGCTTGGTTCTTCTGCCAGGATCCAGTCCAGGTTCTGCAACATTTGGTTCCCTGACTGGGAAACCCAACCGCACTGGTCCATTGTTGCCACTGGTTTGGAGCAGTGGCAGGGCGGTGACGGATCGAGGGATTGTAAGGGAGAAGGCACGCCCTGCCTGATTTTCGGCAGTCTTCTGCCAGGTCGCCTCAGGCCGGCCAGCCCCACTATTCCCACCTGGACTCAAAAGAGACTTGGCAGGTGAGGACCTGGTCCCGACGTCAGATTCCGGTAAGACCTGGGGCCCCAGGACCCAGTCAGGCCCACCCCTGAGGGTGGATGGGGAGACTGGTCACCTCTCAGAGACCTCTTAGAGGTCTCACAGGTAGGGCCTCCTGGCGTGGGAGGTCCTTCAGGTCAGGAACCCCCCATAAGCGGGGACAGGAAGGAATTTCCAGAAGGAATTCCACAGGTCAGGGCCTCCTGGAGGGGAGGAACTGTAATAACTTTGGTGTGAATGCGCGAGTAAATGTGCAGTTTTACCTGGCTGGTCGGGCGGACTGATTCTGTGGCTCCACAGGTGGGCATCCTTAGGGTCCCCAGAAGCCTACGGAGTCTGAGTGGCCCTTTCTTCCGTAGTGACCTCATAGGGTCTAAGGTGAGCCCCTTCAGGGTGCCAGTCTGGGGTTCATACGGACTTGCTAAGGCTAGGAGGGACACCCACCTTTCCTTTGTCTTCATGCCAATGACACAGGGAGGGAACACACAGGGTGGCCAAGGGAGCCTCCCTGCCCATCATGGCGGAGGCTCTTCAAAACCTACGGTCTTACACTGTATGCTCAAAATTTTAAGAAGCGAATTCTCAGGAGACTATGGGATCAAAACATCTGGAAAATTAGGCACATTATGTGAACTGGAATGGGCCACCTTTGGGGTCAACTGGCCCTCTGAGGGGCCCTAAGACCTACTCACTGTCCAGGTCATTTACAAAATTATGGTCAGGACTCCCAAACACGCTGACCAATTCCCATATATTGATTCTTGGCTTCTGATAGCACAAACTCTGCCCCCTCCATGAGTTCAATTCTTTGCTAATAGGAAGGACCAAAGTAGGACATTTGTAACCCAAGTAAAAGAGCCCAAAGTCTGTAAGGAAGCAAAGCCTATCAGGGAGGCCCTGGCTGGTGGGGCGGGGGTGGGGGTGGGGGGTCAGGAGCAGCAACGTGGAAGAGCTCTGGGCAAGGATGAACCCGTCAAAGTGTGGGGACCACAGTCCCCCTCTGACCTGGGACCTAAAGCTGAGCTTCAGGAAGACAGTGCTCCTGCTTCTTGTAAGTGGCATGTGTGGGGAGATACCCGATTTAGCAGCTCTGATAGCCCACAGGAAGCTTGATCCAGACAGTAAAATAGCAGGAGCTCTCATACTTACCTTTAAGAGAAAGTGGGAGGGGCGCCTGGGTGGCTCAGTGGGTTAAAGCATCTGCCTTCCACTCAGGTCAGGATCCCTGGTGTCCTTCAGGATGTGGACTTTAAGGAATATTCCCCAGCAGCTGCCAAACCTCCCTTGTTTCAGGGAAATTCCCTGACTTCTCTGGCCCAATATAGATTGTCTATCCCTGCCCTTGTTGGCGGGAAAACATGGCATGTGCTCCTCTGGAGCTGATGATCATCTGAACCGGGAACCCTTTCTCTGCCCTCTGGCAGCGATTTTTCTCTTCTGCCTCCCCATCCCCCTTTTTCCTGCTTCCACACCACCTTGGGTTACGGCCTGCATTACTGGCTTCTAGACCATCCTCACTGCTTTAGGCACCACTATCAAGGAGCAAGAAGAGCACCCACAGGACCTAACCCCACCCACTGCAGATTTCCCCACGCGTCTCAGGTGAAAATTAGCCATGGGGAAGATCCTGGTGGAACATATTTCAGCATTTAAACTAAGTTTGTTGGTTTAGTTCAGACAGATGTGTCTTTTAAGTTATCAGTGGTAAACGTGAAACTTTTATTCTGTCAATGTTTACTGAAGGTCAAATAAGCTCGTTATCTCTGTTAAAATTTGTTAGCAAAGTGATGACTAAACTGATGGTTAATTGTCTCAAAGTTTTCATGGTTAATTGTTAATATAACTTTCAAAGTCTTTGGTAACCTAAAACATTTAAAGTTTTGAATGGATTACAAATGGAATTAAATTGTGGACATCTAGGTCTTTTCCAAATGGAATAAAATGCTAAAGCATTGATTACTGGACATAGGTTTGTGCCTTTGACTTCCTGCTGCAAAGAAACTAAAAATATTTAAATCTGTTGGTAAGCATGTTTTGTGCTTAACTGATTCATAAATTTGCCATCTAAAGAATTCTGTTGTAACAGTTCACAAATGGCTAATACTTAGTCATCACTAGATGTTAAGGTGTTTCTAAGAGTACAAAATTCTGCTAACTGTAAGTATGACTGATGGAAATAGGGGAAACAACTCTATGTGGAAACGTAGGGGATATGTAAGAAAGATATAAGGAATGGGAATGCATTTTGTTGAAGAAGAAGGTAATTTTGTCCTAAATGAGACAGTTGTTTGGAAGGAAATGGCTTGGGACAAAACCTAAATGCAAAGGAAATTTGTAGAAGGTTTGTGAAGGGAAATCTTCAGAAAAAGAATTTTGAGTGTGGTCACGATGGACTAAGATTGAAATGAAAAAACAAAAAGACACTGGTATAGAAAGCTGGTTTTCTCTGTTTAAAAAAGGACAAAGTTTTCTTAGTTTAAATGATCTGCTGTTAAGAAAACATAAACAGTTGTTTTTGTTAGGTCCGTGATCAAAGGAGCGAGACTGATACAAAACGAAGGTCAAGCAAAGCTTTATTTCGAGCCAAGCATCGAGAATCAAACCAACTGTTTGGGACCGTCTCTTACAGAGAGAGCCAGTGACTCCCAGACTTACAGACTTTGTCCAAATAGGCCCTTACAGTTTCCTCTTTGCCTGTCCAGAAAAAACATATTCCACATTTTGCCTATATCAGGTGTTTAACATCCCTAATTATATTTAGGCATGTGCATTAAAACTTCTAAGATTTTAGCAAATGTTGACAAGATTTAAATTGTAAATGAAATCTCTTTAACTCATTAGGCTTTTCCTTGGTATGCTAAGTTACTCAGGAAGTACTGCTAAACAAATGATAAACCTTGGGTTACATTTTGGTAAATGCTGTAACGGTACTAGAGGATCTATACATTTCCTAAAGTTTTAATGTTTTGACAAGGTCATCACTTGAAATTTAATTAGTGAAGTGTTATATATCACAGAAATAACCTGACTTCCTTGCCAGCTAAATTGTAAACTCTCATCTCATCAGCTCTTTAACCATATCTATTCTGAGTTTTTTTTTATTTATAATTGTTTTAATTCTCTTGTAAAATGAGTTTCACCTTAAAGGAGATTCATAAAAAGGACTTTCAGGACAACACAGGTATTCAATATCTTTAAGATCAGAACTGAAATGAGTAAGAATTTCCAGAACTAACTAAAGCTACATTCAAACTAAACCAGAATTAGTAACATGGAACTAAATGAACTAAGAGATTATAGTGTTATGGGGGTGCCTGGGTGGCTCAGTGGGTTAGAGCCTCTGCCTTTGGCTTAGGTCATGATCCCAGGGTCCTAGGATCGAGCCCCACATCGGGCTCTTTGTTCAGCAGTGAGCCTGCTTCCCCCTCTCTCTCTGCCTGCCTCTCTGCCTACTAGTGATCTCTGTCTGTCAAATAAATAAATAAAATAAAATAAAAAAGATTATAGTGTTATGTCTCTTATTTTAGACATTGCTCGTTCTCTAATGTTTGCTCTTCCAGACTAAGAAAAATTTTCCTTAAGTTATCTGTGACTTAGAGAAATATAAAAATATTCATTCGTAAACAAATCAAAGCATTCAACTTTCTATCTGAACCCTCTGAAACTGAAATGGTCTCAGTAAGTATTCTTCCATGGCAATCAGTCATTTGCATAAGTTCAATAAGAATCTGTTCTGCTTGTAACAGGACACCATTGGAAACATTGGTTACTTTACCAAGGCTTTGACTGGAATGCCATATTTGAGAAAGACATGCAGAGACTCAGATATGACCAGACAGCTTTAAGAAACTAAGGTTGACTTTATGAAATCTGGAGCCCTAAAGCCCCTTGGAACTATTGGCCTGGTACCTTGCTTACAAAGTTCCAAGCAGCCTCACCAGGTGAGTAAAGAATGTCACTTCCAGGCAGGTGTAGGAACCTCGGGATATTTTAGGGTCCTCAGGAAGAGGAATTCACCCAAATTGACAGGTGTTGTAGGCATGTCTGATGGCAAGTACTTGGCTTGGCTTCTGGCCTAGAGAAACTACGCAAAGTTCAACCTAGAGATTCCTTATAAGAAGTTCCAGCAAAGCAGATTCTAAAAGATCTATATGATCACTCACTGTTCTTACTGATCTTATGTAAATAATTAGGCCAAATCTGTTTAAACTGGACTTCTTTTTCAAATAAATTCATCCTAATTTGGCTATCTCTGGAAATGAGGGTTATTTTAGAGAGAAAAATTATGTTTCAGCAACACACCTTTGTGGATGTTAAGTTCTATATTTGTCTTTAAATGTTTGTTGTTTACCTAAGCTGGACAACTAGAAGTAAACTTAAGAGAAATTACCACAGTAACTCATATATAGACAATCTTCTGCTGATTATTCTGTGGGAATAATAACAGAACCCCATGGGCACATAGTTATTTAAACAACGGGAGAATGGGATTGATTCCCCAACAATTGTATAACTTAACTATCACCTTAACCAATTCTATGGGACTAGGATAATGAAATTGCCTAAAATCCAGAAGCATACCCCATCTGATAGGATTAACTATGGACTTGTGAAGATAATAGATGACCCCATTTTCTTTATGATTGGATTGGATGATGCATGTAGGACTCCCCTTATATCTTGACAAATTTTCTCCCACTTGCCAGTGATCCCTTATAATTAGAATATTGTTAAGGCTGGACCACTCAAGAAAAGGGCTTCTTAATGGTTTCAACCCTTAGTCATATTTATCCTAGAAGCCACCTCTATTGAGGTACAATTACAAAATAAGGCTTTAGCTAAGCATAGAACAGCCATCCTCATAAAAGGAGCCCCAGAGCTCACTATAGGACAGTCCCTGATGGTAATGACTTCACCTCAGGTCCAGATTTGTCTTAGAAACCAAAGGCCAGGGACACTGGGGTGGCTCAGTCGGTTGGGTGCCTGCTTTCGGCTCAGGTTGTGATCTTGGGGTCCTGGGATTGGGTCCACGTCGGGCTCCATGCTTGGCCGGGAGCCTGTTTCTCTCTCTGCCTCTGCCTGCCACTCTGCCTGCTTGTGTGCTCTCTCTCTCTGACAAATAAATAAATAAAATCTTAAAAAAAAAAAAAGAAAGAAAGAAACCAAAGGCCACTGATGGATGATGGAGGCCAACTTTTAAATACCAGGCTACACTGATAGAGATACCTGAAATAATACCTAAAGCCTGTCAGACTTTAAAATCCAGCTACCCTTATGCCTGGACCTGAACGTCGTACTTCTGTAGAGCATAACTGTTGGAGGTCAACATTAAAAACATTAAACAATTAATTAAACAACATTAAAAAATTAATATTGTTTATTCTGGTCAACAGGATTTAAAAGATTGCTGCAGCTATACTACCTCAAAAGCTCTATGGCAGGCCACCCCCCATAGTAAGTAGGCTTTGAGAAGACCTTGAATAGATTGGAAACTTAGAAGTGTCCCAATGCCTCCAAGCCCTGGGAAAAACTCAAAGGTGCATCTCCTGAGAAGCTTTAGAAAGGACCCCCTCAAACCATGGTGGACAGGGCCCCACACTGTTGTTCTAACCACCCCTACTGCCCTCAGGGTCTTAGGTGTCACTGAATGGGTCCACTGCTCTAGAGTAAAGAAGGCCCTCACCAGTTGGATGAATCACACTGTGGAAAGCCCCCAGAGCCTATGGACCTGCTCTGGCTCCACCTTCAATGAGACCCCACTGACTGATGGACATCTGTTTACCGTGGTCCCTGGCTATTGTCGACATGACACCGACACCTTCACCTCAGGAGTTGGACTTTACATTGTTCCCCCTTCTGGCTGGACTTACTCCCAGAAACTTATTATTGTTATTGCTTATTAGGTAGCCATAGGAACCTTAAGACAGATTGCTAAGTTCATAGAAAACATTATTACCAGGCGAGCCACTGCCCAAATACTAGCCTTGCAGGGCCATGGTAATAGATAATGATTCTCTCTAAACTAGGTGTTTAAAGGGGCATCGAAGGGGGGAATGATAGGGAAAAACTGTACTCTAAGAAGGCCGGCCAAACCAGCAAGGGAATTCCAGTCCCTGTCTCAAAGCCCTTCCGGGTTCTTCTTTCCTACCCTGTTTCCCACGCACACCAAAGGTACCAAGTATGCGGAAGTAGAAGGGTAGAAATCACCCTCCCTGCTTGTGGTTGGGGCTCAGACCTTTGGAGAACAACCTCGTCTGAGCCCACTGGTGTTAAATAAACCTCCGATCCTCCTAAGTCTCCGAGTGCCACTTGGTTCTTCCACCAGGATCCAATCCAGGTTCCGCAACATGGTGACTACATATAGTTGTGTGTTGCCCCTGACACAGCCATTACCAAATCTAGGTCTTTCTGTGGCATGTGGTCTGGCCTTAGTATACTGTTGGTTTCACAAACGAATGCATTAATCATGAATACTTTCGTGTGTGAGTGTTTCTTTTTGGAGACTGGAATGGACTCACTGAAGCCCAGTTCAGTCCGTGCTAAGATAGAAGAGTCTTCTGAAGTAGTCTTTCTAACTCTGGAAAGGAAAGCAGCTTTGACTGTGTTTGTTTGCAGTTTAGATGGGGAAGGAGCTCAGGATTCAGGATAACTCTACCAGTCAACAAAACCCAGCTTGAAGAGTGTTCTAATTTACAACCTTGTCTACATAAAATCAAGTTGAGTCCAGTATAGTTAGACCCCTTCACCTTGCTCTGAGTCTTAGGAGGAGCCAAGCCAAAGAGAGCAAAGATACTTTCTTCCTGAGAGGTGGAGTGGCTGTGATGAAGTCTTAGAATATAAGTGAGGTTCAGTGGGGTGGAGTCCAGAGCCAACAACCAAGAAAGAATTCTTGAGATGTCTTTGGTGCAAAATGGTGGTTTATTAAAGCACGGGGACAAGACCCATGGGTAGAAAGAGTGGCTGCCCCAGGGCTGTGAGGAGTGGTCCATTATACACTTGCAAGTTGGGAGGGGATCAGGGAGAGTTTAAGTCTCTAAGGAATTTTGGAAGCAAGGTTTCCAGGACCTTGAGGGGGCTGGCTGTTGTTGGGAAAAGTTCATTTATTACCATCTAATAAAACCTTAGTTGGTGGGTCACATGCTTGGAGGATGATTGCCAGCACATATCTTAGAGGGTTTAGAGATAAAAGAAGCTTCCAAAGGAATTTTTATATGTTAGAGTAGACTTAAAGGATCCTGGTTGGGGGTGGGGGGCGGTCAGGCTAGGATTGCCTTTTGTCCTTAGCGAAGTATTAAAGTGGAGACAGTTGAGTCCCTAAAGGAATGTCACTCTGCCTGTTTCAAGGTCTTATCAGTGGGCTCTAGGTATTAAGGAAATTTAATAACTTTTCTTCTGCCTTTGTTTCCCACATCAGCTGTGAGAAGCTCTGAGGGAGAGCAGGAGTAAGAGGAGTTCAGTCTGTCTGTCCATCTGTTTCTCTCTGTCTCTGTCTCTTTGTCTCTCTCTCTCTCTCTCTCTCTCTCTCACACACACACACACACACACACACACACGGTTTCTGACTACAGACTGCAATACCATGTGAAGTTGCATCCGTCATGCAACTTAAAATCTTGCCATGATGAGGTTCTCAACCTCAACAGGCCTTCCCTGTCTCCTCTAGGGATGGAAAGAGAGGGCCAGCACGGCTGAGCCGGTGCCCCAAGTGAGAGTTAACATCTAAGCACTGGATGGGTCTGAGGGTACCATATAAACCTATAACAGTCGTCTTCTTTAGGGCCACAGGGAGTGGGGAAAGGAGGGTAAAGGGAGCCATTTTATTTATCCTTTTCTCTTTGCTAAAGAAAAAGAAAAAAATGGTTCTCTATTTCTGA
>PISX010028778.1:0-21053 GCA_004024625.1 Mellivora capensis | reverse complement strand
GACCTTCCCCGATAGAGGAGAGGACCGTTCTTCGGTCAAGGGTATACGAGTAGCTGCGCTCCCCTGCTAGAACCTCCAAACAAGCTCTCAAAATAGTATGTGACCAATATAAAAACAGACATATAGACCAATGAACCAGAATAGAGTCCAGAAATAAATCCATGCATACAAGGCCATTTTCAACAAACATGCCAAGAACACAAAATATGGTGGGCAAAATGGGTGAAGATGATCAAAAGGTACAGACATCCACATATAAGACAAATAAACCCTTGGGATTTAGTGTGTAGGATGGCAACATCAGTAATACTATGTCATAGATTTGAAAGTTGCTAAGAGCATACATATTAAAAGTTCCCATTATATGAGAAGAAAATTTGCAACCATATGTAATGGTAGATGTTAACTAAACTTATTCGGGATACACACACACACACACACACACACACTTATGTATACGTATACTGTTGTTGTACACCTAAACTAATACACTGTTGTACTGTTGTTGAACACCTAAACTAATATACTGTTACATATCAATTATACTTCAATAAAGAAAAATCAACTCAAAAAGTACTACAAACTCTAAGATACGACCTAAACTGTGAACTACTAGAAGAAAACATAGGGAAAAACTTCTGGACATTGGTCTGGGCAATGATTTTTTTGGACATGACCCCCAAATCACAAGCAACTAAAGCAAAAATAGGCAAATGGGAAAATGCAACAAACAAACAAACAAAACTAATGCACAGCAAGGGGCGCCTGGGTGGCTCAGTGGGTTAAGCCGCTGCCTTCGGCTCAGGTCATGATCTCAGGGTCCTGGGATCGAGTCCCGCATCGGGTTCTCTGCTCAGCAGGGAGCCTGCTTTCTCCTCTCTCTCTCTCTCTGCCTGCCTCTCTGCCTATTTGTGATCTCTGTCAAATAAATAAATAAAATCTTAAAAAAAAAAAAACAAAAAAAAAAACTAATGCACAGCGAAAGAAACAACAGAGTGAAGAGACAACCTATGGAATGGGAGAAAATATCTGCAAAATGTACATCTGAAAAAGGGCTGATATCCCAAATATATAAGGAACTCAAAAAATTCAATAGAAAGAAAACAATCTGTTTTTAAAATGAGCGAAGAATTTGAAGACATTTCTCAAACAGTCATAGAAATGGCTAGTAGGTATATGAAAGGGTGATCCACATTACTAACCAGGAAAATGCAAATCAAAACCTCAATGAGATAGCACCTCACATCTGTTGCGATGGCTATTATTGAAAAGATAAGAGATGAGAAGAGTTGGTGAAGATAGGAAGCAAAGGAATGCTATACAGACAGCAGGAATGTAATTGGTACTGCCATTCATGGACAACAGAATGGAGGTTCCTCAAAAAATTGAAAATTGAACCACCATATGATCCTGCAATCCCACTTCGGGGCACATAATCAAAGGAAATGAAATCAATATCTCCAAGAGATATCTGCATGCCTAAGTTTACTGTAGCCTTATTCACAAGAGCAAAGATATGTAAGCAGTCTAAGTGTCTATCAATGGATGAATGGATAAAGAATATATGTTAGAAAACACATATATAAAATATGGTATTCCATTCCACATAATGGAATGTTATTCAACCTTAAAAAAAAGAAAATCTTGATATGTTGATGAACTTGGAGGACATTAAGCTAAGTGAAATAAGCCAGTCATAGAAAGACAAATAACTGCATGATGCCACTTCCACGTGGAATCCAAAATAGAAAAATTCAGAGAAGCAGAAGATTGAGTGACGGCTGCCAGGGACAGGGGTGTGGAAAACAGAGAAATATTGATCAAAGTGTGCCAAGTTTCAGCTGTGCAGGATGAATCCATTCTGGAGACCAAATGTACGGCATGGTGTACAGTTAGTAACACTGTGTTGAAATTTGTTTGAAGAGTAGATCTTAACTGATCCATTTCTCTCTCTCACACACACACACACATGCACACACACGGTAACTATGTGATCTGGTGGATATGTTATTTAGCTTGATTGTGGTCATCATTTCACAATATGCATGTATATAAAAAAATGTTATAAACTTTAAACAGATACAATTTTATGTTTCAATTATACCTCAAAAAAGGTAGGAAAATTAAATTTAACTCCATTAAGATGAAATAAAAACAAAAATTCAGGTTCTCAGTTGCACTGGATACATTTCAAGTGTTCAATAGCCAAATGTAACTAGCGGCTAACATGCCAGAGAGCACAGGCAGAGAACAATTCCGTCATCACAGAAACTTAAATTAGATAGTGCAATTCTAAAATGCTTACGATCCATGATGGAATATGAGATATAGTATCAAGAAATCCTCCGAGAAGAATAAAAACTGGCTTCTGAGAACAGGATCTGCTATTTCCCGATTTACTAACTGTGATGAAATCTGGTATGAATGAATAACATCTACCACAGTACCTGATACATGGCAATAATCAAAACGTATTAAATTTATTAAAAGCCATTTTGTCAAAGTTTCCTAAGCTACAATGATTAAAAAAAAAAACCCTCCAATTTTTACCATTTCTGCTCTTTTTGTTACTTACCTTCCCCCATGTCACTTAGAAGAAATTAAGGACATAGATGACACCTCTTAGATTTCTGTCACAGAAGAAAACCTGAAATGAGATTATAAATATCAGTGCTTTGAAAAGTATGACATTCAAAGGTAGCATTGTGTACGATGTGTTCTGTAGATATTTAAAGGTAATCCTTTATTTTTAATAGGTTGGAGGATCCTGGTAATAAATTAGGGAAACAAAGTCTATGGTACACAAATGTGGGAGGATAATATTTTTTAAGATAGGAAACAGTATCTTTTTCTCCAGACAGTTCCCACTCCTGCACTGCTCCAATTAAAGCCTCTGTTCTTTTCCATATGCAGTGCTGGGGTATGGGGAGCAGACAGGAATGTAGAAAGCAAAGAAAACAGTTGCCATCCTACAGTTGGCTTCCAGAAGTCTAACTCCTTAGGGGAAAAACATGATTGGAGGCAGAGACAAATAATTTGGGAGAAATATTAGTAGTGAAAGCAGCGTGTACAGCCTTCCCACCCACTCTAAAAAGATGGTTTTCTGGGCTAGGAGAAGAAGAGGGAGGAAAAAAAGAAAAGAGAATTGGTGAGTAGAGACATTGGTTGTTTCAGGAAAGAGAGACTCTGAACCTCTCTCTGGAAGGTGTGATCCCTGTAAATGAAAGCTCTGGTGTTTGCATCATGTCTCTGCAGAGGACCACTTAGGTAACAGAGAGTTCTCCCAGTGCAGCCAAAATGCAATCAGCCACATTTGGCTTAAGGGGAAAGTGGGAGCATGGAACCCAAAAGGGCCAAGCAGATTGGAATGAATGCTCAATGGTCTGCTTTGACTGAAAATGCAGGGCCAGGCAGGAGGAAGAACATGTCAGAGGACACTTGTATGGACAGATTTCTAAAAGAGCAGACAGCCTTACCATGGGGGCAAAAGAACACTCAAGCAAAGCAGAGCCCCATGCTGGCCGTCACGATCCAGAGAAGGGCTTGCTGCGAAAGGGAAATCACATGCTGCGAAAGGGAACGAACAGATACTTTGCAGCTGCAGGAGACAAGTGGTTTCCCCACGTTCTCAGCATGGCATGGAGAATCGCGTTTGAGCAGGCACAGCTGGACACATCTTGGACCCTATCTGGGAGAGGGATCTGCTCTTGCTGGGGAGCCTTTACAAGAGACTTTCATGTGAACAGCCTTGCAGTTTGGGTGTAGGCTGCTTAGGGAAGAATCATGACTGTGAGGGAGTCCTGTTTCTTTACAACATCTTGGAACACACTCGGGAAAATGCTCGTTTGCTCAAATGGTTTTCTCCTGTCCACCAGCTTAAATCAAGTTATTGATGAGGTACATTTTTAAGTGGACTGGAGGCAAAAAATAGAAAGGAGTGATTTTGGAACATGGGTCACTGAAACATATGGTATGGGCCGTATAAGCCAGGCTATCAGTGCAGCACTGAGCAACCAGAGGGGGAGCTCATGCTTCTTGGACCTCTTGCATGTGGGAGTAAATCAGCCTAGAATGAGGGTGGGACAAAAGAATGGAACAAAAAGGGAAAAAAAGGTGGAAATAGGAGACTCTAGGGAATGCGGTCCTGAGGCAATTTAGAGCTATAAAATTTTGACATACATCAGTGCTCCGATTAATAAGTTGGAAAATAAGGCTAAATTATAATCTTTTAAAGAATCATATACTTAATATAAATAGAGAAGCAACTGGTGCCCAAAGAAATCATTCTATAATAGAATGTTACTAAAATAAAAGCCATCATTTAAAATGATGTTTAAGAAAAATCTTATAACATGGAAATTGTTTGTTATATTTAAAGACTAATTTAGATGTATTATATGCATAGTATAAGTTATATAAAATTACCAAATACATTGAAAATTAATAATAGTCACCTCTGGATAGAGCTAGTGTTTTGATTGTTCTACTCTTCTAAATGTTCCTAATGTTCTATAATAATTAGACATTATTTTTATAATGCAAAAATGAACTTTACTTGAAATAGTATCTGCACCCTTATCAGTTTTCAAATGAAGACATGAATTAAACAAAACTTAACTAGGTCTGACATAATTAAAGTTTAATTTTTGAAAAACAATCCATTTACTATCCAGGTTATATAACACTAATTACATTCAGTTCATTCACTTTTTCAATTTAGCCATCTGTTTCTCACGTATTATTTCATTCAGCTATTTATCTTTAACAAATCTTTCAGGACAGATGTCAGCAAATTATAGTCCATTGACCAAACCCAACCCAACCTCTAGTTTTACATGGCTTGCTAGCCAAGAATGGTTTTTAAATTTTTATAGTTGAAAAAAAATTTAAAGGAAAATAACATTTGGTGAAACATCAAAATTCTATGAAATTCAAATTGTGACCTTGGTCACAATTCTTTATCTCTAAAAGAAAGTGACTGGTTCAAAATATGTTTTAAATTTCTCTAGATCTCAGTTTCAGAGAGCAAGAAGGCACATACAAACAGAACAAGGCAGTTCTAGAGTGCTGCCTAAAATAGTGGGGGCTCCCATAGACATCTCAAAGGCAATAAAATATTCTATCATTAATTCTAAACTCCACCCCTGAAATCATTTACCTAACCATCTGATACAACTGAAACATCCCTTTTTTGCTGTAACAAATGAATCAAATCAAGAGCATAACTGCAAGTGCACTCAGAGTTTGCAAACATGGTACCCCAACCCTTAAGGAGCCCACCTGGAACTGCTCTCTACCATAACAACATGTACATCCATTTCAGAGCTTTAAATATCTAGAACAGATGAGACCAATAATCTTTCAGATAAACCCTCAACTCTCAGACATTTAGAAAAGTGAATGAGAACTTCCTAATGCTTCCAGATGCCTAGATAAAGCTTTTTTTTTTTTTTAATGTGTTATAATGACTCAGAAGCTTTAAGCACAAGAGTCCATGATAGTTCCTGGAGGTTCTTTCTAATCGTAATATCTGTAAGAGCATATCGGGGTAATGATAAAAGGAAATCTTAAGGCACCTGGGTGGCTCAGTTGGTTAAGCTTCTGCCTTCAATTCAGGGTCCTGGGATCGAGCCCTACATCGGGCTCCCTGATCAGTAGTGAGTCTGCTTCTCCTTCTGCCTGCTGCTCCCCTTGCCTGTGCTCCTCTCTCTCTCTGACAAATAAATAAATAAAAGCTTTAAAAAAATGGAATCTTAAATGACAGAATTTGCTTAAGCTAAGAGAATGTGATTGGTGGGTGGTGAACTCAAGCTAACACGATTAACATTTACCAGAGATACTTATGAAAATAGGCACTTAGGTCTAAATAATCTACCTTACAGGTCAGGGAACACTTACTTTAACAGTGGTCCTTAGTGAAAAAGAACATAACTTTCACAGACAGCTAGCCAAATACGTGTCAACTTTTAAAGTCCTTGCATCGTAGTAAGAGGGAGAATATGATATAGTCAGTCTCCAGTAAGAAAGGCCCCACACTTGTTTTTATGCCCTGCTGCGGCCCTCCTGAAATATTTAACAGCTATTCATCAAGGGGCCTTGTATTTTAATTTTGCACTGGGCCCTGCTAATTATCTAGCTGGTCATGGCCTCCATCCTCATAAAATATACGAACTAACACTGTATCCATAGGAGCTGAGTACCTGGAAAGTGAAGTTCATAAATCCATGGTTATTCTCTCTTTGCCCCACCTCCCACCTAATCTCATGCTTACCCACCCTGACCTGTGCCCTAGGAGGCATATTTTATACTCAGGGGAGAAAAGACTGAATACACAGTTTTAATATTTCTCATTCAGCATTATATCCTGTATTTCTAGCCATTTTTAAGTGTTCTTGGAGAAAATGATTCTTTACTATATAAAATTTTAAATAATGGAAGTAGTATAATTTATTTCTTTATAGCCTGGTAGTTGGATACTTCAGATGTTTTCAATAGTTTCCTATTAAAAATGTGAATATACTTTTATATCTTTTCCTGTTTGACTTTTATTTAGAATTCCTAGAAGTGAAATCTCAGGATCAAATAGTATGAAATTTTTAAGACCATCAATACACATTGCAAAATCCAGAAAATCTATAACCATTGTACTCCCATCAGGTGGGGGGTCAACTTCATCAATAAAATTTATAAATGATTATCAACTGATAAATGAAATGGGATTTATTTTAAATTGAGTGTATTTGAATATTATTAAAGTGAACCATTTTTATATGTATATTGGTCATAGGGTTTCATTGTCTTTGAAATATCTACTCATGTAATTTGCCTACTTTTCTATGAGGACATTAGTATTTTCTTTTGTTTTGTACAAGCTTTCATATATAAATGATTTATCTATACTATTTGCTTCAGGGTACCACTTTTAGGTAATCACTTTAGGTAATATTATGTGGCACAAAATTCAAAATATGGTGACTCATTTACAGTGGAAATAAAATTCTCTGAATAAGCCAAATAGGATGGATTTGTTTTTCAACCACTCTTTTTTTTTTTAAAGATTTTATTTTTTATTTATTTGACGGACAGAGATTACAAGTAGGCAGAGAGGCAGGCAGAGAGAGAGGAAGGGAAGCAGGCTCCCGGCTGAACAGAGAGCCAAATGCGGGGCTCAATCCCAGGACCCTGGGATCATGACCTGAGCTGAAGGCAAAGGCTTTAACCCACTGAACCACCCAGGCACCCTCAACCACTCTTTTTTTAAACCTTCTACCCTTGTTCAATATCCTATTGGCATTCTGAAAAAACAAACAAACAAACAAACCAGCATAAAGAAGACATTAAAAATTATAAACATGCTCCAGGAAGCCAAGAAATACTCATTTGAATAAAATGCATTGTTTAAGAAAAGTGTAGGTGGAGTTCTCTATCTGTTCCTGAAGGACCACTTTGCTGCTGGTACATCCATTGTCCCCAGCAGAGCACATTGATCTTAGTACTATCTTTCTCTTAAGCTTGCATTTTGCCTTTCAGTAATGTTCAAAAACTATTACATGAATTCAAAGTACTCTGCGCTGCTTAAAAATCAAAGTCATGGAAATTGCATTTAAATCGGTACAATTTCCTACACCCCCTAACCTCAGCTGCCAATCTGTTTAAAGTGAGAGCTTCACAGGATTGGTAGGGAGGGCTGGTGCTAAGTCAGTGAAAGTAAGACTCACTGGGACTCAACATCCAAAGAACAAACAATCCAATCAAAAAATGGGCAAAAGACATGAACAGAGATTTCTGCAAAGAAGACATCCAAATGGCCAACAGACACATGAAAAAGTGCTCCACATCACTCGGCATCAGGGAAATACAAATCAAAACCACAGTGAGACACACCTCATATCAGTCAGAATGGCTAAAATTAACAAGTCAGGAAATGACAGATGCTGGCGAGGATTTGCAAAAGGGGGAACCCTCCTACAGTGTTTGTGGGAATGCAAGCTGGTGTGGCCAGTCTGGAAAACAGTATGGAGTTTTCCTCAAAAAGCTGAAAATAGAGCTACCCTATGACCTAGCAATTACATTACTGGGTATTTACCCTAAAGATACAAATGTAGTGATACGAAGGGGCACATGCACCCAAATGTTTATAGCAACAATGTCCACAATAGCCAAACTATGGAAAGAGCCTAGATGTCCATCAACAGATGAATGGATAGAGATGTGATATATACAATGGAATACTATGCATCCATCAAAAGAAATGAAATCGTGCCATTTGCAATGACATGGATGGAACTAGAGGGTATTATGCTAAGTGAAATAAGTCAGAGAAAGACAATTATCATATGATCTATCTGATATGAGGAATTTGAGAGGCAGAGCAGGCAGTGGGGGGTAGGGAGGGGAAAAATGAAACAAGACAGGATCGGGAGGGAGACAAACCATAAGAAACTCTTAATCTCGTGAAACAAACTGAGGGTTGCTGGGGGGTAGTGCAATAGGGATAGGGTGGCTGGGTTATGGACATTGGGGAGGATATGTGCTATGGTGAATGCTGTGAATGTATAAGCCTGATAATTCACAGACCTGTACTCCTTGAGCAAATAATACATTATATGTTAATTAAAAAAAAAAAAAGAAATAAAGAAAGAAAGACTCACTGGGTTTCCATCCTCTTATCATCCAGCTTCTTAGTCAATGTATAGACTCATGGGAAATATTTGGAAGACAACATTAAAAAAAAAAAAAAAGATTAGTCCCATAGGACAGTTTATCAAATGAATGACATGGCCTACTCAGCCAGTCTGAACGATCGGAAGATCATATAAGCATACTGAGAAAAGCAACTTTCTTTCTTTTTTTTTTTTTTTTTTGACACTTAAAAGTGATGATTTAATGCAGTACAACTGAGTACAAAAATGACTTCTGGTCAACATAGCTTCTTTATCGAAAATAAAACCAAGTCCGTGGGGTGGGGGGGCAAGTGGGCAGGAGTATATACACAAAGGTGGCAGGGTTTTAGTTCTCCTAAATACAAAAATCTTGGTTTGTCAAATAGGCTCAGTCAAGAGTTTAGCAGTATATTTAATATTTGGCAGACAACGGTGAAGTCGAAATCACTTCAAAGACATCTATGTCTCGCCCATCTTTTTAAGGATAATTTACGTGGGTAATCAATTGCACATTATACTAAAAGCAAAATGAAAATTATAATATAAATGAGAAACCTTCTTTTAATTCTCAGAATTAAAATTCTTTATGTTGAATACATAAACTGATATTCTGCAGTTAATGTAAAATGTCCCATTTTTCAGCTTCTGGTAGAGAATACAAGAGTTCATAAGCAATGGTGCCTTTTTCTAATTAGTATTGATGGATAATTGATTATGAGTTATAAGATGGAGCCATAATACTATGCAAAGAGTGATACAGAAAGCTAACAACTTTCTAATACCAGGTCTTTCAGATACCCCTGTAGTCTTATATAATATGGGGAAATCACAGAATAATAGTATTTAGCAGCTGGTTATGACCTCAGCAATCATCTGTTGCAATTACTTCAAGGAACAAATGAGAAAAAACTATGACCCAAATATGTTAAGTGACTAGGTCATGGTCCTGAAACTAATTACCACCAAAGACTGAAATTGCACTTTGTTCTCCTAATAATACATCAAGTTTTCTCTCCATTGCACCTGCTGGCAATCCTCTAGAGATCAGACTATCTCAGAATTTATCTATACATTTAAAATCTATTTTGATGGACTCAGGAAAACATTTTACTGTTAAGAATAGAACAAAGTTAAGAATACATAGTATAATTTCAATAAAAGAAGAAATATATAAATTAATAGCATCATCTACAGATGGGGGATTTGAGTTTTTTTACTATCTTCTCTATAATTTTCTGTATCTTCCGTCATTTATAACATAATAACATAATTATACACATAAACAATGTGTAACTATTATTATACACACAAACAATGTCTAGTTATTATTATGTACCAGAAGAGAGGAGTATACTATTATATATCATAGGAAGGATACCATATAATATACAATTGGTATATGATAAAATATGTTTTAAGATATATATTATATAAAATTTATTATAATATACTTTTATACTCTTACAGGAAATTGGTATCAGTGTTTCTCAAAACATTATTTGTTTAACACAAGTCTGTTAGGATGACCCTCACCATAAGAGCTTGGTGGAGAAGAAATCAATTTTGGAAATACTACAGATTGGAAACACTCTGCCTCCAATGAATAACTCACAGTTCACACTGACATCTGAATAGCTCTGAGACCTGCTACAGCAAAGAAAGCAACTTACATTTATTTAAGCCAGCACCTCCCTAAGTTATCTGAACACAGCACTGTTAGAAGGCACATGGTACACTTACACTAAATAAGGTTTCACAGAACACACTTGGGGAAACCTCTTTCCAATTCCAGATCAACCACTCACAGGAAGGTCAATCATTTAAGGCTCTTTTTTTTTTTTTAATTTATTTGACAGAGATCACAGTAGACAGAGAGGCAGGCAGAGAGAGAGGGAAGGAGGCTCCCCGCTGAGCAGAGAGCCCGATGCGGGACTCGATTCCAGGACCCCGAGATCATGACCCGAGCCGAAGGCAGCGACTTAACCCACTGAGCCACCCAGGCGCCCCTCATTTAAGGCTCTTAACTGAGTTTTTCATACACATACTTTTATGGTACATTTATAAAATGAACTGTAGGTTTGAAATGTATAAATAATTGAGCCTATATCCAAAAGGTTCCTTTTTAAAATTGTGAGTCTAATGAAATAGGCAATGAGAAGGGGATTTCTGTGAGTTATTACTGTTAAGTTTTCACATTTTTTGCTCATTGATTTTAATGTTCGAGGTGATTAATTTTAATTTTGCTTCCACCCCAGGGCTTTCTTATGGACGATCAATAGTATCACAGTCAGGAACATCAGTTGAAGTAAGGCCAGAGTCATGTCACTTTCTTTACCTTGGTCTGGATTCTAAGGCTTAAAATGGGATTACTTCCATGACTTTATTTTCATATCTGGGTCATAAAACCAGCATATTGACTTCAGAAATCAAATAACTTAAGACATACTTGCATATGTATATACTTTCCATTTCTCTTCCTTCCAAAACCCTCAGCTCATATTTAGAATATTTCCACTTAAATATTTCCATTTCCTCAATAGCCTGTGCTTCTCAACATCTTTGTCCCTCAGTTTTTCCATCTTTTCATCTATAAAATGGGAAGGAGAATGGCACCGGCCATCAGATTTATGTAAAAATAAGTAAGTTACCATATGATGTGTGCTTAGAACAGTGCCCGACACGCAGTACCTTCTCAGTGTTAGGTATTAATCTGAAATGGGATATAGTTTTTTCTCTCCCACTTTTCCTATTATTGGAAACACTGTCTTCTCTCAGTGAGACAACAAGAAAACTACAGTGTCATCTTTGCTTTCTCTTTTACTTTTATTTCTCAACTCTACAAACTATATACACATATACAAAATTTACTTTTATCACACACACACACACCACAAAACACACATATTATGCAATCCATTTAGAAGTCTTTTTGTTTTCTCCTCTGAAACCACTGTTAAATCTATTCCCTTTTCTTCCATCTTGTATTCTCACCACTACATCAGGGCTCATTCTCTTGTATCTGAACTAGTATAACAGCAGAGCACTCAATCTCTGTCCTTGAAAATTATTTCTTCCCAAATATACCCTGTAGACAATACATCTAAAACTTCATTTAAATTAAGTCAGTTCTCAGCTCATCAGCTATCACTAACTTCCTATTTCTTACAGGATTAAAATCTAAACTCTAAAGACAATTCCAAGCAGTCTATACACCGGCCACACAACCTACTCCACACTCCCCAAATGAAGTCTCCACCCCAATTTTCATTTGTGCTGGGCCACTGGTGTGAAGTAATAGGATCCCTCTTCTCTGTCTTTCTAAATGGGACTAACTGAACTTGAAGACAGCCCAAGTCATTTTTCTTCTACTACTTTTCTTATACTCCCTGGATACTCTCATCCTGATATCAACTTTTTACCATCTTCTGAATCTCTGGAAATTCCTTAAAATGACTTAACATATGCTACATGTTTTGGGTGAAAGGACCATTCTATTTGGAATGTTTATAATGAATCTCAATGTCTTGGCAGAAGTGTGTGGGGAGGAGAGATGCATGTCCAGAGTAACTGTCTGTTCCTGTAAGAACAAAGTACTGCCCCTTCCACAGTGGAAGGGGTTCAGTTAATCAATCTTCCACCAGTTAGCTGGTGGATTGACCCAGGGAATGGCGCCATACTGTGGGCTTGGAGTTGGGTTGGTATCTGTTGTTGGAAAAATCGTTGTAGCCACTCATCTGAGCAAGCAGAAGCCTATATTGCTGAGCCCGGGTAACCTCTCTGCTAACCACTATGGCCACTTTGTTTATGAACCCATTAAATAATATCAGGAATCAGGAAGGAGGGGGTATTCATAGAACAGGTCATCCCACTCACTTGCTTCATTACATTATCCTTCACATAAGGTACAATTATTTCAAATATCTTTACTTTTTTTTTTTTTTTCCCCAGAGAGGTTTCCTCACCTACTTTTCCCTTTCAAGGAAGTGGCTTACATGACTGTAGGGGTTAGGTAGGTAAGTCCAAAATCCAGAGAGTAGGTCATAAGGAAGCTGAGGTTGAAACAGTCAGGCAGAGAATGAAGCTGTTATTCACAGTTTGGTCTCAACTTTACTTCCGCGGTTGACCAGCTAATTGAACCAGGCCCATTTAGTTTATCTAGGATGGCCTCCCTTACTGAACTTCAACTGACTATGAACTTTAATCACTTTAGCAGAACATTTTCACAGCCAACACCTAGATTGGTATTTATATTTGACTGTATAATAGGGGACTGTAGTCCAGCCAAGTTAATGCATCAAAAGACCATCACAGTGAAGTTGACATATACTGAGGTAGGAAGATAGAGGGAAAAACTGAAGAAAAAAGATTCAGAAATTAGTTTCTAGACATGTTAAGTCTGACATGCTTATTGGAAACCTAAGTGAAGGGCTGAAGGGCACCTGAGTGGCTCAGTTGGTTAAGTAACTGCCTTTGGCTCAGGTCATGATCCTGGAGTCCCGGGATTGAGTCCCACATCCGGCTCCCTGCTCGGCAGGGAGTCTGCTTCTCCCTCTGACCTCTCCCTTCTCATTCTATCTCTCCCTCTCTCAAATAAATAAAATCTTTAAAAAAGAAAAAATAGAAACCTAAGTGAATATATCAAGAAGGTAGTTAGATATACAGGTCTTGACCTGAAAGTGCTGAAAAATACATTTGAGCACTGTAAGCTATTTAAAACCATGAGACTGGATGAGATCACTGAGGGAGTGAGCCCTCGGGTACATCAATACTAAATTTGAGACATGAATGATAAACCAGCAAAGAATAACAGAAAGATAAACCAGCTTCAAAACCATTTGAAGCAAATGCAGGAAAACGCAGCATCCTGGAATCCAAGTGAAGAAAGTGTTTCAAGAAGGAAGGAAGGTCTCAATGTATCAAAAACAGCATATCGTCCAGGTAAAATGAAGAATAAAATTTGAACACTGTATTAAAAAATGCAAGTGCTATTGGTGATCTTAGAAGAGCTAATGATAAAGGATGTGGTATGATTAGTCCTACTGGATTGAGGATAGGTGGTCTCATCAAGACTATGAATTTAACGCATTGGCAGTAGGTTGGGAAGGGAGGGGGTTTGAGATCTGGGACTTCTTCATTCTGCTAATGGTTAAGTAGAGAATGGTATAATCTTATCAGAAACACATAGTGGTTGGGGATGCCTTTTGGACTCCCAATGGAAGCATAAAGGCCAGGAAAACCCAAGGTGATTTATAGGTCATTTCCTTTGAAGTGCTAAAGCACCCATATGTATTTCTAACAGGGAAACACTATCTACCTGAAATTATTTGTTTTAATAATTATTCAATGGAACTATTAGTTTTAATAATCCCATTATCTATCTTAAAACAATTTGCAGAAATTATTGGGTACTACTACATCAGACATCAATTACCACATATGTTGTAGAATGCCTCTGAAATAATTCTTTTTTATAAAAACAACAACTAACTCTACAAGAAAAAAATCTATATTTATTCATAAATGAAAACAGTTTGGTGAACTGTGTTATCACTTAGCTTAATACAATGTCTCAAGATAAACTCATCCAAGACCTAGAGCACAGAATTGAACAGGAGTACAAGACAGAGGCAAATGTGTGTATGTGTGTGTGTGTTGCTTGCACACAAGTGCACGTGCATGCTACCTGTGTTTTTGTTTTCCCTTCTTCAGAATCAGGTGTCAATTTAAGCACAGATGATTTTATTTTTTATTTATTTTTAAAAATATTTTATTTATTTATTTGACAGACAGAGATCACAAGTAGTCAGAGAAGCAGGCAGAGAGAGAGGAGGAAGCAGGCTCCCTGCTGAGCAGAGAGCCCGAAGCAGGGCTCCATCCCAGGACCCTGGGATCATGACCTGAGCTGAAGGCAGAGGCTTTAACCCACTGAGCCACCCAGGTGCCCCAGCACAGATGATTTTAACTATGAAAGACCTTGAAATAATTTGGAGAAAAGGTAAGATGTCCTGAATTTTCTCTAAGCCATTAGTCCTTAGTGCCTTATAAGAATTTTTTTAAATAAACTTACAAAATGAACTGCTTATTAAACACAATTGAGAAAAGTAATTAGATGGGCCCAGAAAACTTTGATCGAGCTGCAGGGTGATTTATACATTTGACCAGTATATGGTTATCTGTTGAGCCCCCTGAGCAATAATCCTTGTTTCTTAATGGAGTCCTGCCGCTGCTTCCTCCCTGCCTGAAATCATATAAAAGGGGGTATCTGGGTGGCTCAGTCAGTTAAGCATCTGCCTTCAGCTCAGGTCCTGACCTCAGGTTTCTGGGATCCAGCCCTGCATCAGGCTCCCTGCTCAGTGGGAAGCCTGCTTCCCCTGCTGCCTCTGCCTGCTGCTCCCCCTGCTTGTGTTCTCTCTCTCTCTCAAATAAATAAAATATTTTTAAAAAAAGAAATGATATAGGAGGATATATCTGAAGCACCAGCAATGCCATCACAATCTCCAAAGATCAGTTCTCAGAAGATGAGATCCAGTTTAAAGATGAGTAGGGTTAGTGACCATAGAGTAAGAAATCTGTTGCTTTCTCACTTTCCTGTTCATGTGCACATGAGAACATTTGTGCCCTGGCATGCCCCACTATCTTGGAGGGGAGCATGAATGGTCCAGCTGATGTCCTCTCATTCCTTCTCCGGTTTAAATCCCATGATTAATCATGATCTTAACCCTCTTGCATCCACCCTCAACTCCTTTGCCCACCTCCTGTCAACATAAATTCCTAGCAAAGCTACAACGTACGTAAACCCCCATTTATTCCCCAGCTGCTGCACCCATGCAGCCGAAACAGGCTGTAGACATGAGGCTGGTGAAGCACCCCACCACACGGACTCACTTCACTTCCATTTAATGACAGTGAACCTCAGCAGGGCACTTGATGTTGCTGATTACTAATTACCTATTTTTCCCTGGTCCAATCATTCTCTCTCTTATTTAATACCTTTACCTCTCTCTTCAAACCCTCAACATCTCTTCAACCTCATTTCCAGCTGATGACTTTGCCTCCCACTGGCTGGAAAAAATGGGAACAGTCAAAACAATTCCACATACTCCCACCACAGCATTTACCTACCTACCAGCCTCTGGACTCCTGTTCTGTCCTCCCACCCAACAGCACAGATGGAAATGCCCATGCTCTTACCTAAAACAGATACTTGAATGTAGGTACACCCCTTAACTACCCCACCCCCAATCCCCACTCATTTGCCAAAGAACATCTCTCCAGCAATTCTCCAGCTCGCTCCTGATCATCAAATTTTCAGTGTACTGGATTGTTCCCAACTACATCCAAACAAACTGTGATTTCTCCTGTCTTAAGGTTTTCTGTTCCTCACAAGATATGGCACAACGTCACAGCAACACTTCAGGGAGTGTTGAAGGAAATGTCTCCTTGACACTTGAAAGGAGATGCCTCTACTTGCTTTTGCAATTATTTTTCTCCCATCCACTCTTAAACCCATTCTACTGCAGCTTCTGCCCTACCACTGCACTGGAACTGTTCTGTCAAGATGCCCACTGGTTTCCACTTGGATTGGCAGCATTTGACACAGTCACTCCCTCTTCTTTGATGTACATTCTTCAGTTGCTTCTAGAACATGGGTCTACACTCTTCTGGATTTTTCCTCTTCTTTTGTTCTCAGTCTCTTTTTCTTGTTCTTCCTCTTCTCCTCACCTTCTTGATGTCGGAGTGCCCCAGGGTTTGGTCTTCAGTCTTCTTCCCTGCTCTATTTATATTCCCTTTCTTAGTGACCTTGGCTTGAAATCCTTGGCATCATTCTTGGTGCCTCAGTTTATCTTGATGGATGAGTCAGAAATCTCTTTGCTTTACTTTGAAAAATACATACAGAATCTAATCACCCCTAAGTCCTCCACTTGCTACTTTTACTGTTTTAATTATCATTATCTCTTACCCGGATCATTGTCACAGCATCCTAACTTGTATTGTACTTAACACCTTTGTCCCTAGAGTCTATTGTCAACATAGCCATCCAAAGATTCCCATTAAAACTGTGCTCCAAAAAGGTATTTTCCTTGATTAAAATCTTTCAATGGCTCATGATTTCACTCAGAGTAGAAGTTTGTACAAAGTCCTAAACGTCTATTTGTGACTTTAACTCAACACTTATCCCTAATACTATTTGCCTTCACTCATTTCACTCCAGCCTGGCTTTTCTCAGTCATATAAAGAATGCTCTTACCCAAGCATTTGCACTTCCTGTCCCCCATGCCTGACCCATTTTACTCCAGATGTCATATTGTTAACTCCTCACCACCTTCCTTCCCTTCCAGTAGGTCACTCCCTCCTCTGGACAATCTGCACCTGCATTATACTGTCTTTTCTCTCAGACTGTTAGTCTCTCCAAGGTGGGATCTGTATCCCACTCCTTTCTGTACCTCAGCATAGGGCCTGGCCGGCACCCATACACGTGCAATTAGCATTTATCACATCAAACTTCTTAAGGAGCATAGTTTTTAAAGAAACTTTATAGGCACATGATAGAAAGTTGGCAAAAGTTCGTAAGACTAGAAGAAAGGATAAAAATCCTATATCCCCTATTTTGAAAAGCTTAGTGTTTTGTTATCCGTTCTCCCAATCGTTTTTCCATGCAAATTTTGGGTGTTTGTTTGAAAGACTTTTTATTTAGTTAAGTGCATACTTACAGTACACTTCTGAACCCTGGCCCTTAGCCTTATTATGATGAGCATGAATGTGGAAGTTTAATATTCTTTTAACACATGCTTCTCTACTGTGGTTGAATGTTTGGATAATTTCCATTCTTTTTAAACAGAATTTTTAAAGGGCTCCACTCAAGCTATTCCATAGAGACAGGCAAACCCCCTGACCATGCTAAACTAGGAAGCTGCCAAATTTTCTACTTAATTTAATAGGTGGCACTATCCCCGTCTCAAAACATGAAAGTATGGATTTAATCTGACACCAAATGAACCTCAGTAGAAAGTGTCCCCTTCTCCCAAACAAATGGAAGTTTTAGTCTATGGCTATAAAGACTGTTTTCAATAAAAATTTCCACATTTCTTTTAGTAAATTTCCATCTGTCATCCAGAAATATCTTGGATATTTGCAAAGGCACAGGATGCTTTACATGTTAAGAAAATGTGCTTCCAAGAGCCTTTTTTCCCCTTCTACCAGGTCTTTCTCTGCAAGGAGGAGTAAGTGACTTGTGACTTTTCCTTTTTGACCCTAGGGTCATATTCATAACGGATTCAGACTCTTGGAGTAGCTGTTAACTGAAGTTTCTGCAGAAATACTGCTGACACACCTCAGTGCCTAAGGCTGGTGCATCTACAGGCCTGGGAGAGGAGGAGTGAGCTCAGTGGTATTGGGTTTTATCCTATCACTGCTGCAACTGGAAGTTCAATTTGAAGTGCAAATTTGATCTTGTATTGTGGTGCATTTGCTTAATTTACCATTCTACAGAAATATGGAGTAAAAACAGAATATAATATTTTCCTGAACACTGCCAAAAATGATTGATCAAATTAGCTAATAATCATTAAAATGTGTGTTACTAAATTGAAAATATACAGACCAGTTTTGCTACTAAACTGTCAGGTTGTATCCATGAGTGAGAGATGGAAAAAGTTGTTCTCTTTCCTATAAATGAGACATGAGTAATCTTTTATTCTCACTTTCAGGGTAACTGGTAAGAGTTGATAATTTAAGTTATGCCTGGAATTGCAAGAAAGTCAATTCAAATTTAAAACTTTTGACATAATACAACTACAAACCTGAAGACATTAGGCAATGAGAGTCTTGCTCTATTTCCAAGTGACTTATCTTTATTTTCCTTTTTATCTGACTATATAATAATAGTTATCACTTATTAAATACTTTCTATGTACCTAGTACAATGATAAGCACTTTAAACTTAGATAATCCATACAACTCAATAGCAAAATAAAATTAAAAACTCCCCAATTTAAAAATGCACAGAGGATCTGAATAGGCATTTTTCCAAAAATGATACACAAAGAACCAGCAAGTATGTGAAAAAGTACACACTGAGGAAGAAGTGCTCACTAACCATCAGGGGACTGCAAATCGAAACCACAATGAGATATCTCCTTAAGCCTGCTGGGATAATAGGATGACTATTATCAAAAAGACACGAAATAACAATGTTGGTGGGATGTGGAGAAACAGGAGCCCTGTACGCTATTGGTGGAAATGTAAATTGGTACAACTGCTATGGAAAACAGTATGAAGCTTCTGCAAAATATTAAGAATAGAATTACCATATGAGCCAGCAGTTCTACTTCTGGATAGAAAAACAGTAACTTGAAAAGATATATGTATCAAGTTCATTGCAGCATTATTTATAATAACCAAAACACAGAAACAACCTAAGTGCCTATCAGTGGATGAAAGGATAAAGACAATGTGACATATATATGCAATGGAACATTGTTTAGCCATAAAAAAAAGGAACTCTTGCCATTTACAACAACACAAATGGAGCTTGAGGGCATTATGCTAAGTGAAATAAGTCAGAAAGAGAAAGGCAAATACTGTCTTATGTTACTTATATGTGGAATCTAACAACCAAACAAACAAATAAAGCCAAATAAACTCACAGATACAAAGAATACAGTGATGGTTGCCAGAGGTGGGAGGTGGGGGACTGGGAAAAATGGATGAAGGAGGTCAAAACGTAAATACTTAGTTATAACTGACTATAAATATTATTGTATATATTCTAGTTATGGTGATGACATGTAATAATACTGTATTGTATATTTGCAATGAGAGTATATCCTAAAAGTTCTCATCACAAGAAAAAAAATTTAACTGTGGTGATGAATGTCAACCTGATATATCATGGTGGTCATTTTGACATATATACAAATACTGAATCATTATGTTGTATACCTAAAATAAATAAAATGTTATATGTCAATTGTATTTCAATAAAAAATCAGACAATTTAATTTTCCTAATAAACCTGTGAGGTAGGTAGCATTTTACCCATTTTATAGATCAAAAAGTCAAGACCAAGAATTAAACCTACTCCAAAACATGTCAATAAAAATGCTGGAACTATTATTCAAATGTGGGCCATGTAACTGCTCATAGTGCTCTTACCTTTGCTTCTATCTCCATGTCACTCTGTCTCTTACCCATCCATTTGTAGTTTTTAAAAAAATATATGTCTTAATAACACCACATAACTATTCCTTCCCTTGTATAGTTATTTCTCTCTTCCTTGTTCCTTAAACTGACCATAACAGAGAACAAAAATACATTGTAACTGTACTTTTTATTTGTTACTGAGTTTTATGTTTCATATTCCAAGTTTTAAGTGTGTAATTGAAATGTTTTAGCATACTTTTAGAACTGGATACAATGTAGCTTTTCCCAACACACAGGTAAGACTAGCAAGCTAGAAAGGACAAGGGGGAGGAACACTACCCTTTCCCTAAAGGGCTTTACTAACAGAGCTCCCATGAAGACTAGATCTTTGCTGGGATTATTTTCAAATGATCAATCTTCCCCTTTTCCTGCCAGGATTGTGAAGGGCTCTTTCCCAGATTCACTGTGAGATCCCAGTGGCATCCCTTGAGGTAAGGTTCATAAAAGTGTACCCTTTACCAACACATGTGGCCTTGTTCACACTCAGCAATTTATCAAAACTATCATGCATGTGTTTCCATCAGTTTATGGCTCCAGCAACTTCTGTTCCAGGAAATAAGATCACAGCTATGATCTGGATTATTCTGTTTCTTTATATTTTTTGGGGGGAGGGGGGGACATGGTTGTATGCTCTGCAATCTCAGTTCTCTACTGAGTCTGCAAAAGTTATTCATTTTCCGTTTGTCCTGCTTTTTCTTATAGAAAGGATGAGAACAAGGACTTCTAGTTTCTTTTATGTTGGAATAAAACCAAAGTCTTTCACTTAAATTTCAAAAAAAGTACTGCAGGGTGCCTGGGTGGATCAGTCGTTAAACTTCTGCCTTCAGCTCAGGTCATGATCCTAGAGTTCTGGAATCAACTCCCACGTCAGGGTCCCAGCTCAGCAGGGAGCCTGCTTCTCCTCTCCCTCTGCCTGCTGCTCTGGGTACTTGTGCTCTCTCTCTCTCTGTCAAATGAACAAACAAAATCTAAAAAAGAGAAGAACATAGGCAGTAACCTCTTCGATATCAGCCACAGCAACTTCTTTCAAGATATGTCTCCAAAGGCAAAGGAAACAAAAGCAAAAATGAACTTTTGGGACTTCATCAAGATCAAAAGCTTCTGCACAGCAAAGGAAACAGTCAACAAAACAAAGAGGCAACCCACAGAATGGGAGAAGATATTTGCAAATGACAGTACAGACAAAAG
>PISX010028777.1:0-21054 GCA_004024625.1 Mellivora capensis | reverse complement strand
ATACCTTAAAAGAGTTTGTAAACACCAAGCCTACATTACAGGCAATACTAAGGGGGATTCTATAAAAGAGGAAAAACCCCAAGAATATCATTGTACAGAAATATAGAGACAATCTACAGAAAGAAAGACTCCAAAGGTAACACGATATCAATAAAAACGTATCTATCGATAATCACTCTCAATGTGAATGGCCTGAATGAGCCCATAAAACGACACAGAGTTGCAGATTGGATAAAACGACAGGACCCATCCATATGTTGTCTACAGGAGACCCATTTTGAACCTAAGGATACACCAAGATTGAAAGTGAAGGGATGGAGAAACATCTTTCATGCCAACAGGCCTCAAAAGAAGGCCGGGGTAGCAATTCTCATATCAGATAAATTAGATTTTAAACTAAAATTATTTTTTAATTGAATCGCTCTGCTTTATTTATTTCACTCAGTATAATCACCACCAGTCCCATCTATGTTGATATGAAAATTGGGTATTCATCCTTTCTGATTGAGGCATAATATCCCATTGTATTTATGGAACATATCTTCTTTATCTATTCGTCTGTTGAAGGGCATCTTGGCTCTTTCCACAGTTGGGCAACAGTGGACATTGCTGCTATAAACATTGGGGTACAGATGGCCCTTCCTTTCACTACACCTGTGTCTTTGGTACAAATACCCAGTAGTGAAATTGCAGGGTCATAGGGTAGCTGTATTTTTTATTTCTTAAGGAATCTAGGCACTTTTTTCCAAAGTAGCTGCACCAATTTGCATTCCCACCAACAATGTAAGAGTGTTCCTCATTCTCCACATCTCTTCAACACTTGTTGTTTCCTGTCCTGTTAATTTTGTCCATTCTAACTGGTATAAGGTGACATCTCAACGAGGTTGTAATTTGAATCTCTCTGATGGTTAATTATGATGAACATTTTTTCATGTATCTGATACCCATTTGTATGTCTTCAATGGAGAAGTGTCTGTTCATGTCTTCTGTCCATTTTTTGACTGGATTATCTGTTGTTGGTGTTGTTGTTTTTGTTTTTGTTTTTGTTGTTGTTTTTAAAGATTTTATTTATTTGACAGGCAGAGATTACAAGTAGGCAGAGGCAGGCAGAGAGAGAGAGGAGGAAGCAGGCTCCCTGCTGAGCAGAGAGCCTGATGTGGGTCTTGATCCCAGGACCCTGGGATCAAGGACCTGAGCCGAAAGCAGAGGCTTTAACCCACTGAGCCACCCAGGAGCCCCAGGATTATCTGGTTTTTGAGTGTTGATTTGGGGAGTTCTTTATAGATCCTGGATAAGGCCCTTTGTATTGTCATTTGCGAATATATCTCCCATTCAGTGGGCTGCCTCTTCATTTTATTGACTGTTTTCTTTGCTGTGCAGAAGCTTTTGATTCTTTAAAATTTTTTTTTTACTTATTTGACAGAGAGAGAGAGAGATCAAGTAGGCAGAAAGGCAGGCGGGGGGGGGGGGGAAGAGGGAAGCAGGCTCCCTGCTAAGCAGAGATTCCTGATTAGGGACTTGATTCCAGGACCCTGAGATCATGACCTGAGCCAAAAGCAGAGGCTTAACCCACTAAACCCACCCAGGCGTCCCAGAAGATTTTATCTTTATGAAGTCCCAATAGTTCATTTTCACATTTGTTTCCTTTGTCTTTGAGACATGTCTTGAAAGAAGTTGGTGTGGCTGATGTCAAAGATGTTATTGCCTAAGTTCTCCTCGAGGATTCTGATGGATTCCTGCCTCATGTTGAGGTCTTTTGTCAATTTAAAGTTTATCTTTGTGTACAGTGTAAGAGAATGGTCAAGTTTCATTTTCTATATATAGCTGTCCAGTTTTTCCGTCACCATTTATTGAGGAGACTGTCATTTTAATACTGCATATTTTTCCTGCTTTCTCAAACATTAGTTGACCAAAGTGTTGTGGGTCCATATCTGGGCTCTCTACTCTGTTCTGCTGGTCTACATGTCTGTTTTTGTGCCAGTATCATGCTGTCTTGCTAATCACAGCTTTTTAGTAAAGCTTAAAATCAGGCAAAGTGAGGTCCCCAGTTTTTTTTTTTTCTTTTTTAAGATTTCCTTAGCAATTCGGAGTATCTTCTGGTTCCATACAAATTTTAGGATTGTTTGTTCCAGCTCTTTGAAAAATTCTGGTGGAATTTCAATCAGAATGACATTGAAAGTATAGATTGCTCTAGGCTGTATAGACATTTTAACAATGTTTATTCTTCTGATTCGTGAACATGGTCCATAATAGTCTTCTATATTTTTGTGTCTTCTTCAATTTCTTTCATGAGTGTTCTGTAGTTCCTCAAGTAAAGATCCCTTACCTCTTTGGTTAGGTTGATTCCCAAGTATCTTTTGGTTCTTGGTGCTATGATAAATGGAATCAATTCCCTAATTTCCCTTTTTGTATTTTCACTGTTAGTGTATAAGAAAGCAACTGATTTATGTACATTGATTTTGTATCCTGCCACATTACTGAATTGCTGTATGGGTTCTAGTAGTTTGGGGGTGGTGTCTTTTAGATTTTCCATATAAAGTATCATGTCATCTGCAAGGAGAGAGAGTTTGAGTTCTTCTTTCCCAATTTGAATACCTTTTATTTCCCTTTGTTTTCTGATTGTTGTTGCTAGGTCTTCTGGTACTATGTTGAAATAAGTTAAGCAGAGAGATTCAATAATGATACAGCTGAACGTACTTGTGGAGCATAATAAATAGCATGGAGGACATTAGGAGCAGGAAAGGAAAAGTGAAGTGGGGAAATTCACAGGGGGAGAGGAACTCAGAGTCTGTAGACTCTGAGAAACAAACTGAGGATTTTGGAGGGGAGGGGTTGGTGAGGCAGGAGAGCCTGGTGGTGGGTATTAAGAAGGGCACATATTGTATAGAGCACTGGGCGTGGTGCATATATAACGAATCTTGGAACACTGAGAAAATAAAATAAAAAAGAAAAATGTTCTTTTAAAAGGACAAAAAGGATAATAATTAGCATCTAATGACTTACAAATATCAAATCATCATTTCTAATATTTTGAAACACCATTTGGTTCCCATTATTATGCCTTGGTAATGTCAGTTATGTGAGAACATCAGAAACGACACTGGTTTTGAAGAGTAGAAGATTTGATTTACCTGTTACCAAAATAAATAAATAAATAATGATGATAATAATAAGAAAGAAAGAAAGAAAGAAAGAAAGAAAGAAAGAAAGAAAGAAAGAAAGAAAAGAACAAAAGCAATGAAAACAATGTATAGAATCAAAATACATTGAGGATATAAACTGCTCCAAAGGAAGGAAATAAAATGTGTTCTATAGAAAATAAATAAATAAATAAATAAATAAATAAATAAATAAATAAATAAATAAAATTATGTTCTGTTACTCAATTCAGAAACATGTAGTGCAAGTAAATTAGAAATATTTTTAAAATAGAAATGTATGACACTAACAAATCATAATAAAGTACACCTTCATACCACAATTTCAGCCTTTTTAAAATTATAAAATTAATTTTTAGATGTTGTAAAATCAAGAAGGTAAAAGAATGGGGTTTTTCACCAACTTACAAGAGTTTAAAGGGTATAAGTACTTTGTAGGAGAGTAGGATGCAATGTATGTATAGCTATACCCACCGACCTAACAATACTTTCTCTAGCTATATGTGTTAAAGCATTCTTGTGTGTGTCCATCAAATGTCATAGATAATAAATATTCTCATTCACAGTTAGTAAAAATCAAAGATTAAGTAAAACCTTCATGTCCCTAAAAATACCATAGTTAGAAATAGTATGGTTAATTGGAAAGACAAATTGAGGATATATTTGAATCTCACAAATACAATCTTTTTTTGTAAATGTAAATAGAAAAAGTACTTCATTATGATATTTTTTAGTTTAATTTTTAAATCATAGGTTATCCATTCATCTGTTGATGTACATCTAGGCTCTCTTTTACACACACACAAACACACACACACACAGGAAGAGTATGTAGCCATCAAAAATGAAATCTTGCCATTTGTAATGATGTGGCTGAAACTATAGGGTATTAAGATAAGCAAAATAAATTAATCAGAGAAAGATAATTATCATATGATATCACTAATATGAGTAATTTAGTAAAAAAGACAGGATCATAGGGGAAGGGAGGGAAAAATGAAACAAGATGAAAGCAGAAAGAGAGACAAACCATAAGAGACTCTTAATCTCAGGAAACAGAAACTTGCTGGAGGGGAGGAGCATGGGAGAGATGGGGTGTCTGATATTTTCTAGATTTATACATTTTCAGGTGTCAAGTTTAGGTCATTTAATCCATTTTGAATTTCCTTTTTTAATGGTGTAAGAAAGTAGTTCAGTTTTATTCTTTTGCATATTGCTGTCCAGTTTTTCCACCATTTGTTGAAGAAACTGCCTTTTTCCCATTGGATATTCTTTCGTGCTTTGCAGAAGATGAAATTATTATCTAGTTGTGGATTAATTTCTGGGTTTTCTATTCTGCTCTATTGATTTGTGTGTCTATTTCTGTACTAGTACCATATTGTTTTGATCATTATAGCTTTGAAATGTAAATCTAAGTACAAAATTGTAATGTCTATAGATTTGTTTTTCTCTTTCACGGTAATTTTGGCTATCTATGGTCTTTTGTGATTTCATACAGAATTTTACGATTGTTCTTGCTCTGTGAAAAATGTTGGTATTTATAAGGATTGCATTAAATGTGTAGGTTTCTTTGCAGTAGTATGTAGTATGGACTATGTAGTAAGGACATATTTCATATATTTGTGTTTCCAATCCATGAGCATAGTCTTTCCATTACTTTGTGTCATCATGAATTTCTTTCATCAGTGTTTTATAGCTTTCAGAATATAAGATTTTCACCTTTTTGATTAGGTTGATTCCTGCTCATCTTACTATTTTTGGTGCAATTGTGAATGGGATTAATTCCTCAATATATCTTTCTGCTCTTTTATTATTGGTGTATAGAAATGAAACCGATTTATATACATTGATTTTGTATCCTACATCTATAGTGAATTAATTTACCAGTTGTCACAGCTATTTATTTATTTATTTATTTATTTATTTATTTATTTATATGTGGAGTCTTTTGGGTGTTTTATGTATTGTATCATTTCATCTGCAATTAGGGAAATTTTTACTTCTTTCATACTGACTTGGATACATTTATTTCTTTCCACTTTCTGGTTGCTGTCGTTAGGACTTCCAGACTATGTTGAATAAAAGTGGTGAATGTGGATATCTTTGTAATGTTCTTGACCTTAGCCAATAGCTCTGTTTTTCCCCCAATTGGGGATTGATGTTAGCTGTGGGTTTTTATAGATGACCTTTATTATGTTAAGGTAAATTCCCTTTAAAACTATTTTATTAAAGGTTTTTTTTTTAAATCATGAATGGGTATTCTACATTGTCAAATGCTATTTCTGCGTCTATTGAAAGGATCACATGGTTCTTATCATTTCTTTTATTAATGTGGTGTATCACTTTGATTGATTTGCAAATATTGAACCACTTTTTCAACCCAGGAATAAATCCCACTTGATCATGGTGAAAGATGTTTAATATATTGTTGAATTCATTTCGGTAGTTTGAGGACTTTTGCTTCTATATTTATCAGGGATATTGACATATAGTTCCCTTTATTACTGATGTCTTCATCCAGCTTCAATATCAGGATAATGCTACCCTCAAAGAACGAATTTTGAAGCTCTCCTTTTTTTGTGGGGGGGGGAGATATTTTGAGAAGAGTAGATATTAACTTTCCTTCAAACGTTTGATAAAATGTTCCTTTAATGCCAATTGACCCTGGGCTTTTTGTTGTTGTTGGGAGTTTACTGATTACTGATTCATTTTCTTTGCTGCTTACCATCTACTTGTTTTCCATTCCTTTTTGTATCAGTTTTATATATGTTTCTAAGGATTTGTCCATTTTGGGGGGAGATTAAACAACTTGTTGGCATATAGTTTTCCATAATATAGTCTCATAATTGTATTTCTCTGATACTGGTTGTTTTTTCTCCTCTTGCACTTGTGATTTCATTTGTTTGGGTCCTTTCCCTTTTCTTTCCGGTAAGTCTGAGCAGGAGGTTTGCAGATTTATTATTTTTTTTCCAAAGAAACAGATCCTGGATTCATTGATGAGTTCTATTGTTTAGTTTAGCTTAGTTTGTTTGTTTATTTATTATTTCTCTATCCCCTCACTTTCAATGTGCAGTTTTCTTTAGGTCTGAAATTAGTCTCTTTTATATATATACTTTATTTGTTTCATCTATGCTGATACCCTATGTCTTTTTTTTAAGACTTATTTGCTTATTTGAGAGAGAGAGAGGGAGAGAGAGCATGATGAGGGGAGGGGCAGAGGGAGAAAATCTTCAAGGAGATACCCTGGTGATCACAGACCCCATGCATGGCTTAATCTGAGGACCCATGAGATCCTGACCAAAACCAAAACCAAAACCAAAACCAAGAATTGGACACCTAACTGACTGAGATTCTCATGCATCCCACCCTGGGTATCTTATTTGTAATATTTATTCCATTTATATTCAAAGTAATTATTGATTAATGTGCATTTATTGCCATTCCATTATTTGTTTTGTCATTGTGTCTTGAGATTTTCTCTGATCCTATCTTGTCTGTCACTTTAGGTCTCTACTTTGTGTTCAGAGAGAGTCTCACTTATTATTTCTCGGAGGGCTACTTGAGGGCTATTTTAGTGGTCACAAACCCTTTTAATTTTTTTTTTAATTTAAGAAGTATTTATTTGTTCTTATTTTTTAAAAAAAAGATTTTATTTATTTATTTGACTGAGATCATAAGTAGCAGAGAGGCAGGCAGAGAGAGAGAGGGAAGCAGGCTCCCCGTTGAGCAGAGAGCCCAATGCAGGGCTCGATCCCAGAACCCTGGGATCATGACCTGAGCCAAAGGCAATGGCTTAACCCACTGAGACACCCAGGCGCCCCTTTGTTCTTATATTCTGAATGTTAGCCTCACTGTATAACATATCCTTGGTCACATTGTTTTCCCTTCAACATATTGAATATACCATTCCACTCTCTTTTAGCTTGCCAAGTTTCTGTTGAGATATCACAGCTAGCCTTATAGACCTTTCCTTGTAAATTAAGGACTGCTTTTGCCTTCCTTTAAGATTTTTCCTTTGTCACTACATTTTCCAAATATTATTATGGCATGTCTTGATGTTGGTCTTCTTTTGTTGATGTTGTTGGGAATTCCCTGTGCCTTCTTCACCTGAATGTCTGTTTCCTTCCCTAGAATAAGGAGGTTTTCACCTATTCTTTCCTTAAGCAAATTGCCTGCCATCTTTTCTCTTTCTTCTTTTTTTCGGACTCATAATACTAATGTTATTATGTTTGATGGGGTCACTAAGTTTATTAGTGATGAGTTCCCTAAGTTTATTTTTATGATCCATAACTCTCTCTCTTCTTCAGATTTATTATTTTTATATTTATTTTATATTTATTTTTCATTACTTTGTTTTCTTGGTCGCCAATTCATTTATCTGCTCCTCCAGGCTGTGGTTCCTTGCATCAATCCTGCTTCCAATCTCATTTATTGCACTCCCAACTCCGATTCGTTTTTGCCTTTTATCTTTGTGGTAAGTGTGTCACTGATGTATTCTATTCTTTTCTCAAGCCCACTGAATATCCTTATGATCATTGCTTTGAATTCTCCATTAGAAAATTTGTGTCTTATCTTTACATTCTTTATATCTATTTGACTTAGACTCTGGCCGTGGTCTTATCTTTTTCTTTTAATTGGAATAAATTCCTACAACTTGGCATTTTTTCTAAGTCTCTGTTATCTTCCCTTTGTTAGAAATGTAAGCTATGTCCTTGTTCCAGAAAGTAATGGACTTATGATGAAGTGATCATGTAGTGCCCAGGACCTGTATCTTCAGAGAGTGCCTCTGGTGCATGCTGTGTGTGCTCTACTGTTGTGTTCTATTTGCTATATCCTTCAGACTAGCCAAGTGCAGAGGTTTTCCTTGGCTGCCATGGACAGTGATTGGTCCCTGGCCTGAATGTGGCAAGTTTTAACTTGGTGTGCTCTGGTCTTCTTATGAAATGAGACCTGTCACCACCTCCACTAGGAGGGAACTGAGTCACTGCAGAACCATCTGGCTGGTAGACATGATGTGGGCAGGAGTTTATTTTTGTTTTATTTTGTTTTCAGGGGAAGGGCCCCTCTGCACTGGGACTGAGGCAAACTTGTTTGAAAAGAGCAGTCTTGCCAGATTGAAGGTGGTTGGTGTTTGGTGTAAGCAAGTTAGACAGCTAGTATCAGTGCTGCTCTTCTTCCCATGAGTGTCTCTGTGTTTATGCTGAAGTTTGGGGGAATGAACTAGTGCCAGCTAAGTCCTTTGTTCAGAACAATTATCTCTGTGGATGCTTCCTTCTAGGTATGCACTCCAAAGTGATCAAATAACCTCCCCACCATGTGCCTCAGGTGTTCTTCAGATTGTTGTTTCCACACTCTCTTCCCAATGTTGTTTTCCTTCCTTCTTTCCAGAAGCAGGGCAGTTCCTTCAGGAACTATCTGAGCCAAGCATGCTGACCTTTAGAACTCCAGCCTTTGATTCCTGCTTGCTTCAAGAACTCACAACATTCAGCTACTCTCATTTTCCAAGCAGATGCTTTTGGGGGAAATGTTTGCCAGATTCACTCCCCCCATGTACTCCTCCCCTGTTACCCTTCTCTGTGACCAACTATTCCTCTCCTTTTTAACACTCTCAATACTTTTCTCCTCTGTGTCATGTCTCTACACCTCCCACCTTCTTCAGTGTGGCCTCTTTTCTCCCATTTGTCGTGGAGTTTGTTCTGCCCACCTTCAGTTCAATTTCTAGGGTATTTAAGATTATTTGATAGGTATCTATTTGTGTTTGTGGGATGAAGTGGGTGTAGGGTCCTCCTATTTTTTCACTATCTTCTTCTTTCTCCCTTTTTGAAAGTGTTACCTTTAACCAATATCTGTGCTATATTTCAATATTAGGTCATTTTGAATAATTCCACATATATATATTTGATATTGTGATTTTATTTTCTTTGCATATTTATACAGAAGTGGAATGCTGAACTAAATGATATCTATATTTTTATTTTAAAGGGAAAAGTTCATAATCCTTTTATATAGTGACTGAATCAATGTACAGTCTTACAAACAGTGTAGCTTTTCTTTGGATCCACAAGTTTGTCAACATTTGTTATTTCTTGGCTTCTTGATGATAGTAATTCTAACAAAAGTGAGGTTATACCTCATTGCAATCTTGATTTTTATTTTCTAATGATTAATGATATTGAACATTTGTTATATATCTCCTGACCATTTGGGTGTCTATCCTTTATTTGATTGTATGAATTCTTCATATATTTTGTAATTAACCCCTTATTTGATATATGGTTTGTAATTTATTTTTTTCTCATTTTGTAGGTTGTCTTTTAATTTCATTTATTGTTTCCTTATATGTGCAGATTTTAAGTATACTGGAGTTCCATTTCTTAATTTATACTTTTGTTTTTCCTGCTTGTGGTGTTATGTCCAATATGCCAAGAACTTTGGTGAGGTGCCCCTTCTTTATGTTGTCTCCCGTTTTCATGGTATCAGTTCTTGTTTTTAAATATCTGATCATTTCTAATTATTTTTAAATATTTTACTTATCTATTTGATAGACGGAGCACAAGCAGGGGGAAGGGCAGAAGGAGAGGCAGACTCCCTGCTTAGTGGAGATCCTGATGCAGGGCTTGATTCCAGGGCCCTGAGATCATGACCTGAACTGAGGTCAGACTGAGCATCCCAATGGCCCTTTTTTAAATTATTTTCTGAAAGTGGGATGAAAGAAGGGTCCAACTTCATTATTCTGCATCCTTATCCAGTTTTCCAAACTTTTGTTAAGGAAGCTGTCATTTCTCTAATGACGTCATCAGAGAGGGAGAAAACACATGAAAGACTCTTAACGGTGGGAAAGAAACTGAGGGTTGCTGGAGGGTATTTTGTGGTGGGATGTGGTAACTGAGTGATGGACATTAAGAAGCACACATGGTGTGATGAGCACTGAGTGTTATGCACAAATGAAATTATTGAACACTACATCTGAGACTAAAGGCATATTATATGTTGGCTAATGGAACTTAAATTTTTTAAAAATATTTTTTTTTATTTTTCCCCATTGGGTGTTCATAACTGCCTTGATAAATATTAGTTGGTCATACATGTGAGGGCTTAGTTCTGGACCATCTATTTGCTTCCACTTTTGTGCCAATTCCATGCTATTCAATACCATAATAAATTAGATGAAATCAGAGAGGGAGGGAAACCATAAGAGACTCTTAACTATAAGAAACAAACTGAGGGGTGCTGGAAGGGAGGTGGGTGGGAGTTTGGAATAATTTGGGTGATGGGCATTAAGGAGGGCACTTGAAGTAATGAGAACTAGCTGTTGAATGCAGCTGACAGATAACTAAATTCTACCTATACAACTAACAATACATATATGTTAATTAATTTAGATTTAAGTTAAAACATTTTTAAAAGAGAATTAAGAAAGTGTTCAGGAACATTATCTAAAACTTGGGAATAAAGGAAAACGATGATTGCATGGTGTTTTAAATGCCATATTACACTGGAACATCTCCTGAGCCTGCCTCGGGATCATCTGAATATCAAGGAATATAACTTTGTCTAAGTTGCTATTCACAAATTGATTGGATCCCATTTATTTTACAGCTTTGAAAAGTTAGAATAATTTGCATAAAACTAGGAAGGGATTTTTTTCCAGTAAAAAAGATATTCCAGACCTTAACATTTTATCTCCTCATGTAGTATTATTCAGCATGTATCCCACTTAGCACTATCAGTTTAGCTTTTTGCCACTGACTACATAAACCTAATTTCTCATTTTAAAAGGAAAAAGAAGGGAGAGAAAAGAGGAATGATTTGGCACAGCATGGTATTAAATATTTCGCCAGAAAGTGATTAAAAAGGTTGTATTAATATTTTTTCATATCAATAATACCTTTAAAATAAGTTGAATAAATTATCTAGTTACAAGGCAAAAAATGGATTTAAAAAAGAGTCTTAATTATATGCTGCCTACAGGTGATCACATTAACTATAAGGAAAAACATAAGCTCATAGTGAAGAGATGGAAGAAATGTTCCATGTGAATAGAAAATAAAAGAGAGTGTTAGCTGTTTTTATATTGGAGAAAATACATAGTCAGTCTTCAAAAATTAATCTTCAAAAATTTTTTGAAATCTTTCAAAAAAATCTTCAAAAATTAAATAAGGTTATTCTAAAATTATAAAGAGATAAATAATACAAGAGATTGTCACAATAGAAAATACAGTGCTGCCTGCATGGCTCAGTTGGCTAAACATCTGATTCTTTGTTTTGGCTCAGGTGATGATCTCAGGATTGTGAGATCAAGCCCCATGTCCAGGTACACATTCAGCATGCAGTTTGCTTGAGATTCTCTCCCTCTCCATCTGCCCCTAGCCCTGCTATTGTGTTCTCTCCATCTCTAACTCTAAAATAAATAAATAAAATCTTAAAAATAATAATTATAAATATATACAGAGCCAACATCAGAATGTCTACATATTAAGACAACATTAACAGGTCTATTGAAATAAACATTGGGTTCCCCTTTCTCCACATCCTCTCCAACACTTATTGTCTTCTAACCAGTTAATTTTGGCTATTCTAACTGGTGTAAGGTGGTATATCAATGTGGTTTTGATTTGAATTTCCCTGATGGCTAATAATGATGAACATCTTTTTCATGTGTCTGTTAGCCATTTGTATGTCTTCTTTGGAGAAGTGTCTGTTGGTGGGAGTGCAAGCTGGTGCAACCACATTGGAAAATACTGGGGAGATTCCTCAAAAAATTAAAAATAGAGCTACCTTATGGCCCAGCAATTGCACTACTGGGTATGTACCACACAGATATAGATACAGTGGAAGGAAGAACATATGCATCCCAAAGTTCATAGCAGCAATGTACACAATTGCCAAACTGGGGAAAGAGCTAAGATACCCTTCAACAGATGAATGGATAAAGAAAATATGGTCCATATGTACAATGGAATATTATGCCTCCATCAGAAAGAATGAATACCCAACCTTTTATCAACATGGACAGGACTCAGATTATGCTGAGTAAAATAAATCAAGCAGAGAAAGTCAATTATCATATGGTTTCCCTTACTTGTGGAGCATAAAAAATAACATGGAGGACATTAGAAGGAAAGGAAAAGTGAATTGGGGCAAATCAGAGGGGGAGATGAGCCATGAGAGACTGTGGACTCTGGAAAACAAACTGAACATTTTGGAGGGGAGGGGTTGGGGGATGGATGAGCTTGGGTGGTGGGTGTTAAGGAGGACACGTATTGCATGGAGCACTGGGTGTGGTGCATTAAACAATTAACAATTAACATAAACAATTAATCTTGGAACATTGAAAAAATAAAACAAAACTAATAAAAAAGAATAGACAATTGGGAAAATAGACAATAATTAGAGTATAGAAATAATTAATATCTTAATTTTAACAATGAATAAATCATACAGACAGAAAATTCAATAAGTAAACATTAAACTATGACTATATTTTAACCCAAATAAGAATAACATACATGTACAGAACATTTTCTTCAACTGCACCAGAATATACATACTTCTCCAAGTCTCATGGCACATTCTCCATGATAGATCACAAGTTAGCTCAAAACCCAGGTATTAGCAAATTTAAGATTAAAACAATAAATGTATACTTTCAACCTCAATGATGTAAAACTAGAAAAAAAAAACAAGAGGAACCCCAGAAAATTTTCAAATATGAGAAAATTAAACAATTTACTACCAACCAATGGAAAATAACAAAGCAATAGCTATGAAATTCTGCTAAAGTGGTGTTAAGAGAAAAGTCTATAATGAAACACCTACATTAAGAACAACAACGATCTCAAAAAAACAATTTATTACATTCACTCCTGAAAAGAATAATTAAAAAAGAATTAAGATCCAATTAAAAAATTTTTAAAAAGATATTGTTTAGAGCACAAATTAAAATAAATACCATAGAAAAAACAATTAAAAATTTCAATGAATTAAATAGCATATTAATAGAAATATACTTCTTGATGAAATGGGATTTATTGCTGACGTGCAAGAATGGTTCAACATATGCCTAATAAACATGACATATCATGTTTAAAGATATATATATATATATATATATATATATATATATATATATATAATCATCTCAGTACATGCAGAAAATGTATTCAACAATGTAGGACATCCTTTCATGATATCCATGCTCACCAAATTTAGTAGAAAATCAAGGTGAAACAGCAAAATAAAAGCCACACAAGGCAAGCCCACAGCTGATATCATACTCAATTATGAAAAGCTGAAAGATTTTCCCTAAATTCAGGAACAAAACAAGTGTGCTCGATCCCCACTTCTTTTCAACATAATGCTGAATATTCTAACCAAAGTAATTAGGTAAACAAAAAAAAAGTAAATAAATAAAATATATCTCAATTGGAAAGGAAATTAAGTTGTCTATCTGAATATGACATGATTTTTATATGTAGGGAATCCTAAAAACTACATTGAAAAATATTAGAACTAATAAAAATATTTAGTCTATTTGTGTGATACAAAACACATGCAAATTCAGTCATGCTCCTATACTAATAATGAAATATTTGAATTTTTTTAAAAATCCCATGTACAATAGCATCAAACACAGTAAAATGTTAAGCAATACACATAAAAAGAGATAAAAGATCCATATTCTGAAATTCCAACATATCAATTAAAGTAATTGAAAAAAGACAAAAATAAATAAAAAGATACCCAATATTCACTGGAAAAATTAATTAGGAAAAAAGAATACTATTAAGTTTTCCATACTATACAGAACATCTGCAGATTCTATGCAATCTTTATCAAAATCCAAATGGCATTTTTCACAAAAATAGAAAAAACATTGTAAAATTCATATAGAACCACAAAGAAAGCCAAATAGTCATATTGCTTATGAGAAAAAATAGAACAAACCTGGAGGCATCACACTACCTGAAGTCAAATTGCTTTATAAACTATACCAATAAAAGCAATATGGCACTTGCATAAAAACAGAACCAAAAGCAATGGAAACTACAGTCAAGAACCAAGAAATAAACCCATGCATATACATTGAATTAAAATTTGTTAAAGAAGAAAAGAGTATTCAGTGGAGAAAGGATATTCTTTCCAAAATATGATGTTGGGAAATTTGGTGTTCACACACACACACATTAAAATGTTATGCTTATCTCACACCATTCAGGAAAAACAACTATAATTGTATTAAATGCATAGATGTAAGAAAGCCATAGAATAGGAAAACAAATAGATAAAAGTTACCTTGACATACATCTTAGCAATGATTTTTGGCTATTACACTTAAAGCAAAGGATACAAAAGCAAAATTAAGTAAGTGAGACAATGTCAAATTCAAAAGCATCTGCACAGCAAAAGAAACAACCACCACCAACACAAGTGCACCATACAGGATAGGAGAAAATATTCATACATCATCTATCTGTTTTAGGGTTAATGTCAAAAAAGAAAAAGAAAAATACCATTTAATCTAGTAATCCCACTCCTGGTTATACAACTACTATCACTATCTTGAAGGTATTTTTCAATGTCCATGTTCAGTGTAGTATTATTTAATATAATCAAAACAAAACATAAGCAATACCTAAAACATAAACATTCATGAACATGTATAAAACATAAAACAAACATAAACAAAACATAAACAAACATAAAAACAATGTAAGCATCCATTATGATATATGATATATATAGACATCTATATATCTATAGCCATATATATATATATATGCATATATATATATATATATATATATATATATATATATTGATATGTATATAAAGAAGGAAACCTTAACACTTGCAATAACACAGATGAACCTTGGGGTCATTATTCTAAGTGAAATAAGTCAGACAGATGTGGGAGACATGTACTATATGACCCCACACACAAAGGCTCCTAAATGGTAAGGCTTCAGGCAAATCTCCAAACTGGGCCTTAATATTGAATCTAATAGCAATTTTAACCTCCCCCACACACGGAGTCTTAACTGGTCATTCAAGAATTTTCTGGTCAGCACCACAAGCCTTTTTCATCTCTCCAAAAGAAGATCAGATAACCCACATTTTTTTTCAGATAACCCACATATTAAGACCAACTATTCCAAAATGAAAGTAAGCTCACCTAAAATATTTTTTAATGACTTTCTTGTCCTGCCTTTAAATATCTTTCCCTTTTGGTAGACTTTGGGAGCTACCCACTACTTGCTAGATGGGATGGTGCTGATTCTAAATAATTTAATAAAGCCAATTAAATCTTCAAATTTATTTGGTTGAATTGTGGTTTTCAATACATAAGCAGAATTTTAAAAAGCTGAGCTCATATATACAGAATGCAGAATTATGTTTGCCAGGAGCTGGCTCATTGGAGTAAATGGGAGATGTTGGTCAAAGGGTACAGATGTCCCATTATAATATAAATAACTTCTGGGGATCTAATATAGAGCATGATGACTATAGTTAAAAATATTCTTGGGATGCCTGGGTGGCTCAGTTGGTTAAGCATCTGCCTTCAGCTCGGCTCATGATCCCAGGGATCATAAGCTCACATGGCACTCCTTGCTTAGCAGAGAGCCTGCTTCTCACTCTGCCTGCTGCTCCCCCTGTTTGTGCTCTATCTCTGACAAACAAATAAAATCTTTAACAAAATATCTTAATATTGGAATGGTGTTGTGAGTAAACATTAAATGTTCTTACCACACACACAACAAAGGTAATTTTTTGACGTGATAGATGTATGAAGTAACTTTACTGTGATAAACATTTTGTAATATATAATCATATCAAGACATCATGTTGTACACCTTAAACTCAATGTTGTATGTTAATTATAGATCAATAAAGCTTAAATAATACAACGAAAAATGTTAATATATGTATACTGTTAATGTAATATATATGTAATATATATACTGTTTATGTTATATAACTATTAGATATTTTATAGAATATATTATATTTATATAACAATGTAATAGACATGTATACATACATATGTATATATACATACTGTTAGCTTATATATATAAATGTTTATTAGGTTATATATTACAATACATATGTACATGTATGTACAAAGTATTACATGATATAAATCTCTTATATATCATATATAAGTTCATATATCATATATATGCACATACAACATGTCATATATATAACATTACATACACATTCATATATGTATATGTCAATACTAAATTTTTTTACAATTCTCATATCTGGTCTTGGATCTGGTTCTTGACAGTAATTTGTGACATGTAAAATAACATTGAGAAAATCACCCTTAGTGTTTCACATGAGAAAACATAAAATTATAAAATTATAATCTTTCAAATATTTTATATCTGTGCTAAAAAGGATATTTAGGAGAAAAAATAAAAATAATGACAAAGTAGAAATATTTGAAAATATAATGCTTCATATAGTCAATAGTCACTAATTTCATTTAAGTGAGGTAATAAGTAAGGAAGATTGGTGTTCAAGTAAATCCAAGCTTTAAGTACATGCCATCACAAAATACAGTGTATTTCATTAGATTTCAATAGTTTTAACTGCAATATTTATTATTTTGTTTTCCCAAAGTTGCACTCATACTGATAAAAGTAGAATTATCTACTTTTCCATAAAGCCTTAGAATCTCTTGTATAAACAGCAAATGTAGTCTTTATTGCCAAGCTTTTTAGCCCAAACTTGAATAACTTTAGATGAGAAGAAGTTAATGCCATTAAAAATACAAACACTCTTAGGTAAATATGCCACAAGACATAGAACATGTTAGACGAAAGAAAAACAGTAGTACAACTTAATTTGGAGGGATAATATTAATTTACTCATAAAAGAACAATTAAATCTAGTAGATTGAGACCATTATGTGCTATCACCATCATCTCATACCTGATGTTTTACTTTAGAGAATATTTTAATTGAAACACTTGGGTAATTTAACAATTCCCCAATCTCCCCATGAAAAATTCTGTAGTTGGGTTACTGTGAATATAACCAAAAGGAAGGATAAGATTTATAATAATAATTTATATTATTCCCCAGAGAAAATGTCTCTGGATGCACAACTGTCCCAAAGTGACAAAGATAAGAAAGGAACAGAGATAATCTCCAGAAACAACATGAAAAGTAATAAAATAATGCTAAATACTTATCTATCAATAATCATTTTGACTATAAATGGACTATGTACTCCATTCAAAAGACATATGATGTCCAATGCATTAAAAATAAAAAAAGACTTATCTACATGCTACCCACAAAAGACTCATTTTAGACCTAAAGACACTACAGATTGAAAATTAGGGGGTGAAGAAGCATTTATCTTACCAATAGATGTCAAAACAAAGTTGGAGTAACCATGTTTATATCAGAAAAAATAGATTTAAACAAAAAACTGTAACAAGAGGTGAATATTGGAACAATGCCATAATAAAGGGGGTTAATTCTAAAAGAAAATCTAGCAATTATAAATATTCATGACCTCAATATGGGAGTACCCAAATATATAATCAATTAGTAACAGATACAAAGGAAGCCATTGATATTAAAATAATCACAAGATTAATTCCCCAGTACATCAATGAGAAGATCATCTAAGCAGAAAATCAAGAAGGAAACAATGTCTTTGAATGACATACTGGACCAGATGACCTTAACAGATATATTCAAAACATTTCATCCCAAAACATCAGAATGCACATTCCTTTTTTAAAAATTTTTATTGTTATGTTAGTCACCATCTAGTACGTTATTAGTTTTTGGTGTAGTCTTCCAAGATTCATTGTTTATGTATAACACCCAGTGCTCCATGAAACATATGCCCCCCCTTAATACCCACTACCAGTCTCACCCATTCCCCATACCTCCCCTCTAAAATGATCAGCTTGTTTCTCAGAGTCTACAGTCTCTCATTGTTCATCTCCCCCTCTGATTCCCTCCATCACATTTCCTTTCCTTCTCCTAAAGTCTTTCATGTTATTCCTCATGTTCCACAAATAAGTGAAACCATATAAGTGGATTTCTCTTCTTGACTTATTTGACTCAGCAAAATCTCCTGCAGTCCCATCTATTTTGATGCAAAAGTTGGGTATTCGTCCTTTCTGATGGCTGCAAAATATTACATTGTATATATGCACCACATCTTCTTTATCCATGTGTCTTTTGAAGGGCATCTTGGCTCTTTCCACAGTTTGGATTTTGTGGACATTGTTGCTATGAACTTTGGGGTATATATGGCCCTTCTTTTCACTACATCTGTGTCTTTGGTGTAAATACCCAGTAGAGCAATTGCCAGGTCATAAGGTATCTCTATTTTTAATTTCTTAAGGAATTTGCACACTGTTTTCCAAAGTGGCTGCACCAACTTGCATTCCCCTTTCTCTACAGTGTAAGAGGGTTCCCTTTTCTCCACATCCTCTCCAACACTTGTTTCTTGTCTTGTTAATCTTTGCCATTCTAACTGGTGTAAGGTGGTACCTTACAATGTGGTTTTGATTTTAATTTCCCTGATGGCTAATGATGATAGAAAATTTATGTGTCTGGCAGACATTTGTATGTCTTCATTAGAGAAGTGTCTGTTAAAGTCTTCTGCCCAATTTTTGACCTGATTATCTGTTTTGGGGGTGTTGAATTTGAGAAGTTCTTTATACATTTGGATGTCAGCCCTTTTCTGAAGTGTCATTTGCTAATATCATCTCCGATTATATGGGTTGCCTGTTTTGTTGACTGGTTCGTTTGCTTCAGAATACACACTCTTTTCAAGTGCAATAGGATATTCTCCAGAAAAGATCACATACTAGGTCACAAATCAAGACTCAAGAAGTATAAAAATACATAATACTCAATAATACAATGCATATTTCCCAACCACGACACTATGAAACTTGAAGTAAACCACAAGAAAAAAGGTTAGAAAAACAACAATTCATGGAGGTTAAACTACATGCTACTAAATAGTAAATGGAATGCGGAGTCTGGGTATCTCAGTCAGCTAAGTGTTTCACTTCAGAGTCCTGGGATCAAGACCCACATAAGGGTATCTGCTCAGTTGGGAGTCTGGTTGTCCATCTGCCTCTGCTACTTCACCCCAGTTGTGCTCTCTCTCAAATAAATAAATAAATAAATAAAATCTTTAGAAAAATAAATAATAAATTCGTCAACCAGGAAGTTAAAATGAAAAATAAAGTACATGAAACAAATGAAAATGAAAACACAATGATTAAATGATTTGGGATGCAGCAAAAGCTGTCTTATGATGAAAGCATATAGCAATATAGGAATAATTCAAGAGAACAATAAGAATCACATAGAAACAACCTTACTTTACACCCAAAGGAGCTAGAGAAAGAACAACACACAAAGCCTAAGGCCAGTAAAAGAAGAAAAATAGAGGAGGAGCAAGATGGCGGAGAAGTAGCAGCTGAGACGACATCAGGTAGCAGGAGATCAGCTAGATAGCTTATCAAAACATTGCAAACACCAACAAATCCAACGGGAGATCGAAGAGAGGAAGAACAGCAATTCTGGAAACAGGAAATCGACCACTTTCTGAAAGGTAGGACCGGCGGAGAAGTGAATCGAAAGCGACGGGAGGATAGACCGCGGGGGAGAGCCTGCTCCCGGCCAGCGGCGGAGCCACGGAGCACTAAATCGGGACTTATAAAAGTCTGTTCCACGGAGGGACATCGCTCCAGAGGCTAAACCGGGGTGAAGCTCACGCGGGGTCAGCGTGGCCCCAGGTCCCGCAGGGTCACAGAAGGGGTCTGAGTGTCGCAGAGCTAGCAGGTATCGGAGCGGGAAGCCAGCCACAGAGACAGAGCCGAGGAGTGAGCTCTCAGCTCGGGGTCACCTTGAACCGGTCGCAGGCTGGGTGAGATTGGAGCGCAGCCAGAGGCGAGGGATATGGGAGTAGCCGGGACTTTTCTCTGAGGAGTGGAGCCCCAAATCTCAGCTCCTCCGGGCCGGAGACTAGGAGGCTGCCATTTTCATTCCCGTCCTCCGGACTCTACGGAAAGCGTTCAGGGAACAAAAGCTCCCGAAAGCAAAACCGAGCTGATTACTCACCCCGGCCCCTGGTAAGGGCGGTGCAGCTCTGCCTCGGGCAAAGACACTTGAGAATCACTACAATAGGCCCCTCCCCCAGAAGATCAAAAGAAATCCAGCCAAGACCAAGTTCACTTAACAAGGAGAGCAGCAGAACTCCAGAGGAGGAGAAAGCAATGCGCGGAATTCATGGCTTTCTCCCCATGATTCCTTAGTCTTCCAGTTAATTCAATTTTTTCATTAAAGGGCATTTTCCTAGGGTCTTTGCCAACTTTTTAGTATTTTATTTGCTCCTTCATATAATCTTATCTGGAGAAAATGACAAGGCGGAAAAACTCACCACAAAAAAAAGAACAAGAGACAGTACCAAAGACTAGGGACCTAATCAATACAGACATTGGGAATATGTCAGATCTAGAGTTCAGAATGACAATTCTCAAGGTTCTAGCCAGGCTTGAAAAAGGCATAGAAAATATTAGAGAAAACCTCTCTGGAGATATAAAAGCCCTTTCTGGATAAATAAAAGAACTAAAATCTAACCAAGTTGAAATAAAAAAAGCTATTAGTGAGGTGCAATCAAAAATGGAGGCTCTTACAGCTAGGATAAATGAGGCAGAAGAAAGAATTAGTGATATAGAAGACCAAATGACAGAGAATAAGGAAGCTGAGCAAAAGAGGGACAAACAGCTACTGGACCACGAGGGGAGAATTCGAGAGATAAGTGACACCATAAGACGAAACAACATTAGAATAATTGGGATTCCAGAAGAAGAAGAAAGAGAGAGGGGAGCAGAAG
>PISX010028776.1:0-21054 GCA_004024625.1 Mellivora capensis | reverse complement strand
CATTAAATGTGTAGATTGCTTTAGGTAGCATAGACATTTTCACAATATTTGTTCTTCCAATCCAGGAGCATGGAACATTTTTCCATTTCTTTGTGTCTTCCTCCATTTCTTTCATGAGTACTTTATAGTTTTCTGAGTATAGATTTTTAGCCTCTTTGGTTAGGTTTATTCCTAGGTATCTTATAGTTTTGGGTGCAATGGTAAATGGGATTGACTCCTTAATTTCTCTTTCTTCTGTCTTGTTGTTGGTGTAGAGAAATGCAACTGATTTCTGTGCATTGATTTTATATCCTGACACTTTACTAAATTCCTGTAGAAGTTCTAGCAGTTTTGGAGTGGGGTCTTTTGGGTTTTCCACATAGAGTATTATATCATCTGCAAAGAGTGAGAGTTTGACTTCTTCTTTGCCGATTTGGATGCCTTTAATTTCTTTTTGTTGTCTGATTGCTGAGGCTAGGACTTCTAGTACTATGTTGAATAGCAGTGGTGATAATGGACATCCCTGCCGTGTTCCTGACCGTAACAGAAAAGCTTTCAGTTTTTCTCCATTGAGAATGATACAGAGTTTCCATGGGCAGATCCTAGTTAATTCAGCAATTGCCCTTTTGTTGGAATTTTTTTTTGTTGCCTTCAAATTTTAGCTATTTAAAATAGTGTGGCCCAAATAACCTCCAGCATGCATTTTGTACTTTGGCGAGTGTATCGCTGGGATAGATCTCTAGATGTAGCGTTACTAGGTGTTATCAACCGCACAAGCTCGCTAGAGACTCAATGCCTTAGGTTTGTACTGGAGACCGGTCACGTAGGCAGCCTCTCTCTGACAGGTACCGAAATTCCGGACTAAGTAGGAAAGTGGGTATTTGGCATAAACCATATTCTGTGTACAGTTAAGGCACAGGGAGCCACTCTTGGCTGCTAAAGGTGGGACCCTCCAGAAATCCAGGTTGTGAGACACCCACCCAGCCTTGTAAGCAGTCTTTGGAAGGCTAGCATTCAGGCCTGGTTTGACTCACACATTTTCATTTTCACACACCATTTTCAGTGTCATCTTCATCTCTTCTTGAACTTTGTGTTCATACATTTTACCCGTTTCTGTCATGTTTGTGGTTGCTTTCTTCTTTATTTTTCTTTTTGTGTTAGGGATTTGGCCTTTTGTAACATAAGTTACAAATATTTTTTCCAGTTTGAGTTTTGTCTTTTGGCTTTGCTGCTGGTATCTGTTTGTTGTTGATGTTTCTAGACTTGGCCATTTTGTTCCAGGGGTCTGTTTGTCTGTTTGTGCACTGATACCACATTTCTAATTACAGAGATTTTGTAACATGTTCTATTATCTGGTAGGGCTAACTTCCCCTATCGCATACCACCTTGCTCTTATTTTCAGAATATTCCTGGCTCTTCTTGTTTATTTATTTTTTATATGAACTTAAACATCCCCAGCTCTGAGAGAGAGAAAAAAAGCTGTTATTTTTATAGGGATTATGTTAAATTTGTAAATTAATGTTGTAAGAAATGACATTGCCATGTGATGTCTTACTGTCCCATAATACTGCATCTTTTACTTCATTGTGTCTACTTTTGTATCTTTTAGTGTTAACATCCAAGCTTTCTTCATATGGGATTTGCACATTTCTTGGGCGTATGTATGTATCTATGTATGTGTGTATGTATGTATGTATATACGTATGTACTTAAATCCCTCCACTCAATTTTGAGAAACGATCCTTAATGTTTCCATGATAGATTTGATGTTGAAACCCGGCATGTGTTTATTGGTGACCAATCAGGCCAAGTAACCATCCTCAAACTGGAGCAAGACAACTGCACCCTGGTCACAACATTCAGAGGACACACAGGTGGGACTGCAAGCCGTATCTCCACATGCTGTGCTCCCGGTGATACATCACCGGCCACGTGTTCTGGCGTTCGGCTGCCATGTTGTGAAAGTGACAGAGTACAGTGTGCTCAGATAGGCATGATACATTTAACTGATTTCAGAATGGTTCCATAAGATACGGTGTCGGGAATTTTCCACAATTTTCAGTGCACACAAAAAAAGGAGCCAGTCTGTTTCAGAACTGTTGGTGATTTGGTTCTGTGTCCTGTCACACTGGAGAAAGCTAGTGTTGGCGTATGTTGATAAGACATGGTTTGAGGCCATGTGGCAACTGCACAAACCCCAGAAGGCGGAAAAGATAGCTGCCTCAGTTTGTCCTTTCCATCCTTGGAGCGAGAAGATGGTGTGCAAGACAGACTCCCCCACTTCTAAGACAAGTGAAATTAAAAAACATGTTCATTGTGTAGCTAGGCTACGTAAAAAGGTACAGGTTCCTTTTTGATTTCTGGGCTCTTCTATTATTTAGGATTTGTTTGTTGGGGAGAGAATCAGGATCTCAAGATCATGTAAGCAAGGTAATATAAAATAATCCATGCTTAGCCTCTGAAACACTTGACTAGTTGATAATGATTCGTTTTTACTAGTATTTTTAATATGTGATGTTGATCCTGGGAAATGAGTCACTGCCTGTTTTCATGGTTCTTAATGGGCTTTTTATGTCTCCTACAGATTACAAACCTATGATTTAGTACAGAATAAGGTTCATATTGAGTTTAGATGGCATATGAGAACACAAGTAGGTGAATAGGGATGTAAAATGGGACAGTACCTAGATCATAAGGGATTTCCTCAGGGGGAAAAAAGGAATGCATAAAGAGGAAATTGAATCCAGGGGAAAAGAGTCCTAAAAGATAATCTTAACTATCTGTGTTTTCTGGGAAGAAGAACACATAGAAGCATCTCCTGTGGGTAGGACCCAGGTCTTTCCTGATTGGGTTTCTCTTTTTAGCTACCTACACCCTGGGTAAGCCTGGCCTGATAAGGACCCATAACTGTTCCCACCTCAGGAACCTTAAACTTCTTCGTTTCACTGCTGACTTAGTCTTCTAATCTTTAGCTTTTCTAAACCCTGCCTCCGGCCCCATTTGCTCTTGTCGGTGTTGACCAATCAGTCTTCAGTCCCTCATTTCCCAATGTCTGCGCCCCATCCTCTCTTGCTTTCCAGAGGGGTGTCGCTTCAGCCACGAGCCACCCAGCGCTCTTGGTTCAGGTGCCCTGGTGCTTCGTGGAAGGACAGGTGCCCCATTCACACTGTCCCCGTGGGGCTGCAGCAAGTCGCACGTAAGCCTTAGGCCACCATTACCACTGCCCATTCAGCATTCCAGTCCACCTGCCAGTGTCACTTCAGTCCCTCCATACAGTCCCTCCACAGTCCCTCCATACTCTCCGGGACTTCTCCAGACCTTCACTGCTCTCCCTGAGCCCCTGCCCCCTCCTCCAGCTCCTCCTTCAAGGAAGAATAAAGGTGATCAGAAAGAAGCTTCAGAAATGTTCTTCTTTGGAGCGCCTGGGTGGCTCAGTCGGCTAAACATCCGACTCTAGATTTGGTCTTGATTTGGGATCGAGCCCCAGCTCCTCACTCAGTGCTTGAGATTCTCTCCGTGTCCCGTTCTGCCCCACCCCCCCATGCACCTATGTGCTCTCGCACGCTCTCTCTCTCAAACAAATCTTTTTAAAAACCATTTTTTTTTCTTGTCTGCCCTATATTCCTCCCCAATAAACACACTCCCTCTACCCCTTCCTCATCTCTGGCCCTCCTGCCTCACTGAGGAGTCTCCTGTCCTCTGGCCCAGAGCCGATTCTCCTGGGGCCTCCACATCAAAAACTGTTCCCTTTGTCTCCCCTTGACTCACTCACTCTTCTCAGTGTATTAACGTGCTTAAATGTTTTGGCTTTCTCTTCAGCCAACAAAACCCTCTCAATCCTGTATCCTGTTGAGGCAGTTTTTGCCTTATTCTCTTAACAGCTGTGCTGCTTTTTTCTTTTTCTTTTTTAATTATGGTAAAATGTACATAATCGAAAACTCACTGTTTTCATCATTTTTAAGCTTGCAGCTCAGCGGCATTAAGGACATTCGTACAACATCTATACAACATTTTCTGTCTTAAAAAACTGCAGCTCTGACCCCATTAAACACTAACTCCCATGCCCCCACCCCCAGCCCCTGGCAGCCACCATTCTCCCTTCTGTCTCTACAGATTTGCCTGCTCTGGGTGCCTCACAGGCATCCCGCAGGATGCGTTGTTTTGTGACTGGCTTCTTTCACTTGGCAAGATGTCTTCATGTTGTGGCAAACAACAAGGCCTCTTCAAAGAATATCATTTTCCGGCTGCTTCAGATTCCTCACCTCTCATTTGCCTTCCACCCACCTGCAGTTTGGCTTGTCTCTCGCTCCTTTGACGCTGCTGTCCCCAAGGTGGCTGGTGACCTGCTGGTTGCTGTATCCAGTGGACGTGTTTTAAACCATATCATACTTAACCTTTTGCAGCATTATACATCGTGGCCCTTCCTTCTTGCTTGTAACAGCCCTCCCTTTGGCTTCCATGACACATCTCTCCCAGTTTTCTTCTCCTTCTCTGACTGCTCTTTCTCATCTCCTTAGTGATCTTTTTTTGTGAGTTCTGCCCTGGACCTTGGTCTCTTTACACGCATTGCTCTCCCTAGTTGATCGCAGCCACTACTCCCTGTCGTAGAAATAAAAGGTACAGTTATTTCCTCACATTCTTCACAGCCCAGTGGAGAGACAGGAACCAAAGAGTGACGTGGCGGCAGAGGCAGGGGGAAGCCGGTACAGGGCACTTCCAGGAACACAGAATGAGCGCTTAGCTCAGACAGGTTTGGGAGTCTGTCAGGAAGGCCTTCTCAGCAGAGGTGTTGCTTAACCTCAGATATTTGGGAAGGAGTGAGCATTGAGTTCATGAAAAAGAAGTGAGGTGAGCACTCCAGGCAGAGAAAACCAGTGTCGTCTAAGGCATGGAGATCTGCAAGAGTGTGCTCTCCTGGGAACTTTAGTAACTCCTTTTGGCTGGCACACTGAGTCTGAGTTGGCGGACAGCCAGAAAGGAAGCGAGAGTCCATTTGGATCACTGAGGCATTAGCCTGATGTCAATGTGAAATTGTAAAAAAAAGTTTTAAGCAAAGACGTTAACCTGGTCAGAATTTAAAATATTGTTCTGGCAGCAGAATAGAGAACGTAATCGGAAAGCTAGTAGGAACCTGCCCCTCCGAATATGGCAGGAGGAATGGGAAAGCCAGGAGTGGATGGGCCCAAGGTGAAATTTTGGTGCTGAGTTCTGCATGCCGGTGACCAGACTGGGTAGTTCCCAGACTTGGTTTAGGCAGAGGCGGCTTCCAGCCTGGCTCCTTGGTAGGCAGCCATTCACTGTATGGCTGAGAGTGGTGCTCTGAGCTCCCTGTTGCTGCCTCTAGGCCAGAAAAGGGGTGTAGCTGTTTCTTACTGCTGCATGGGGAGCCAGAAGTGGCCCGAGGGTTTCCTGTCTTCTGGGTTAGTCTAAATAATAAAATTCAGCTTGGCATTATGCCTTACCTTTCTCAGAGTTTAAAGCATTCTTTTATGACTTTATCATGAATTATCTTTGAGGAAGACCAGATGTGGCCCAGGAACGTTGCTAATTAACAGGAAGGCAAATGTAGCAGGTCACATAGTCAGCTTACTACTATTATCCATAGACAGTGGTATGCACCCACCGCCAGTCTGGCTACAGCACAGCTCGTTCATCTGTAGCCAGAGCAGGGATGTCTAAGAGATTCCTTGATGATGCAGACATATTGTTGAGCTCCTCCTCTCCATTCAGCCCATCCTGGGCCCTGAGAGGTCCCAAACTCTGGGAAAAGGGGTTTTGTCAGGATTAATCGCATTCCCTTACCCCCAAAACAAAGACCTTAAGATGAACCCAGATCCATTAGAGAATGATATTGGCGTCTTATCAGTCCAGATCCAAACTCAGAAGCACACAGCCTGATGTGTATACAGAGTCTTAACCATTCAGGCATCACTCTCTGTGACAGTACAGAAAGTCATATAAAAATGTGGGTTAGAGATGGCATTGGCCTAATACCACAGGCCGGCATAGCATTTACTAATCCATGGGGACCTAGGAAACTAGTTTTATGTTCCTTTGCTCCCTCTGCTGGTTTTATTTCTGGAACTAAATGCTAGGTATCATAGTTCTTTGCTATTTCTGCAGAAATGAGAAAATACTTCTACCAAAAAGTCCTACTGACTTGAACAAAGGCCGGGGGGAGAATCAGATTTTAACCATTGGAAATCCATAGTATCAGTAAAGTAACTTTTTTCTTTTATGTCTAAGCGTTATTTTGATTAGTATGAACATACTAGAAACAGAAGGGGTTGAACTTGCCAAAGCACACTACTTAACAAAAAATTAAACACAGACTTGTTCGTTAACTATTAGGGAAATTACTGAAAGTTACAGTATAACTACAACAAAAATAACTAAAACAAGGAGAGGCATAATTCAGTGCCAGTACGCAAGTTCAAATCATTAAGCTGAAAACTTGATTTTTGTTTATGGTGAAGGCTTTCCCATCAAGTAGACGCAGATTTTCATCATTAGCCCTCCGTGTGATGAGTGCTGGGATAGAGGGGTGGATCAGACAAACATAATGCTCGCCTACTCAGCTTCCAGTCATGGAATGCGATCATTAAACCAGTAAACACAGGTAGTTCCTCAAAAGGTTATGAGTGCGGCAAGTACTGTGATGCCCCAGTGCCCTCAGAGGCTGCTTCGGAAGCAAAGAAGAAGAGGGCTTCCCTCTTCATGGCGCTAACGGGAGACTTCTGGGGAAGTGGTGTTTGAATGAAACCTTAAGGAGAAAGAGGAGTTTCCCAGGGGGTGAGATCATTCTAGGCCCCAGGTGTGTGAAACAGGTATTTGGAAGGGAGTGGGCAAGTGTGAGCAGCCGTATGGCCACACACACCACTGTGGGCGGCGTGGAGAGCCAGAAGCAAGGAGTAGAGGTTGAACTCCCAGGCAATGTGAGTGAAGAATGACGGCCATTGTTCTCAGGCACTGAGATCAGTGATGATCACACGACACCACACATCACATATCAGTGATGAAGTATGAGCAGGGCGACGGCCTGCTTTCCATTCTAACAAGTCAGTGTGGCAGCGGTGGCACCGGATTGAGGGGGGACGAGAATGGATGTGCAGAGACCATTTCGAAGGATGGCTGCTGCCAGAGCCCCACTTGTTTGGACTGGGAGGGTGGCCGTGGGCGTGGCGGGAAGAGGAGGGACTCAAGGTCTTTTTAGGAGATCAAGCCGGCACTTGGCTTTAGGGTGTTGGCATCCCAGGTTTCTGTTGGGAGCTCTTGGGTGGGTAGTGATGCTGTTTGCTGACACCAGGAGCACTGGAGGTTCGAGCGGTCTGGGGAGAGAGATCCCGGTGCTTGGAGATGCCCCTGGGGAGGCAGCAAGGAGACAGCAGCACGTCTGTTGGTGGATCTCGGGAGGAAGGGGTCGCCTGCAGGTAGAGCACGTTCAGCTTTACAGCAGCCTCCTCACTTCAGCAAAATACAGCAGCTGAAAGGTCAGAGATTTTATTCAAGAGACCTTGTGTTCTGGGGACTTGCTTCATCGCTCTCCTGTGGTCACAGGGAGCCCGCACACCTTCTTCACCTTGTAGGTGGGATGGCACGCTCTGGGCGAGGTGCCCCGTCACACCAGTAAGGACAGACCCAGCCGTTTCCAGCCCCAACTTTGCAACACTTCACATAGTCTCTCTAGCTTTTGCAAGATACATTGTAAAAGCCTCTAAAAAATGAGTTCACTGTGCATTTTTGTGACAGGTATTAAATTTCTCAAAGTTTTCCTACTCTTTGGTGCATGTTTGGGAATCTCTTCTAACTAAATAGGAACATGACCAAAGATTTACAAATAAAAATGTTCATCTTAGCAAAATGTATAATAATTAAACATTGGGAAAAAATGTAACAGTAAGTGAAATAAGGTACATCCATGTGTTGGGATATTATGCAATTTTTCATTTATGAGAAAATAGAAAATTTTATTATGTCAAAACCATTTATTTTTAAGAGTAAATTCATTTCTGTTGGAAACTGCTCTATCAGTCCTATATTATGCAGGTCAAAGGTAGGGGAAACATCATGAAATGAGGGGGAGCAGAAAGATGGAGGAATCTGAAGGGAAGTAAAGTGAAATAGAAGAAATGATGTTTGTGATTTGAAATATCATAAATCCAGAAACCCACACCCACCGTAGCCCCTCACTTTTGTTCTCTGACCTATATATGGAGAGCAAGGAGGACGCTGTGGGTGTGGACTGCGCCAAGGTGCAGGTCTGCACTGCTCTGGAATGCAGCTCGCTGGCGGGGGTTGCCTTTCTGTGTTGCCCAAAGCATCTGTAAGAAGGACTATTCAGGAAGGTGTCTGCTGAGAGCTGCTGGAACACTCTCCTCGGAAGGAAGAGGCCATTCCGTCAGCAGCTCTCCTCTCCACTCCTCTGTGCCCTCTACCCCCCCACGCACACCCCCGTGACTCAGTGTGCTGCCTTCCCATCGGCCCCCATCCCTGGGCTCTGCCAGACGCCTCTGCAGTGATGGCTTATTAATCTTCTTTATTGTCTCCCATTACTCTCTGCCATCCAACTCACAGGCAGGTGCGTAAACATTTATTAAGCACCTACTGTGTACCAGGCACTGGTCACTGCTTGAATACTAAGATACAGAACGTAAAGTCTTCTGTGGGAGATAGATAATCTGATAAAGTTCCAATGCAGTGGGTGAGTTTGAGGATAGAAACACACACAGAAGTGGGAACCTCACTTGAATTGAGAATGTTGGCGAAGGCTTCCTGTAGCAGACAGCGCCTGAGCTCCACCTTGAAGAAAGAAAAGGTTATTTGGGTGATCAGAGGTAAGACGGGCACTCCAGGCAGAGGGAGTAGCCATGTGTTCCATGAGAGAATGCCCCACCAAACGCAGCATGCATGCCTTTCTTGTTCTCCAGACTAATCCCACGGTCTTAGGCTCCATTTGTGTTGAAGTAGGATCTGAGTCTTGATTTGACTTGATTATATCCACAGAGCTTAACCTGGTGTCTGCCTTGTGGAAGATGCGGAGTACATGTCGGTTGCACTGATTTGCAATGAGCGCTATGGTTTGTGATTTATACCCCAGCCTCCAAGAGACACCATTGTTAGGACATGTACCTAGAGCTGGGATGGACCTCAAAAGTTGTTTGTTGTTCTCCCCAGTCCCCTTCTCCTTCCCATCTTGAAGCTTTTTCTTCCACTTTTTCAACTCATAACTGAAGCGCGGTGGAAGACCCTGAGCCCTCGGGGTGTTCACAAGTGATCCAGGACCACTTGGGTTCGGTGAAAACATGGCCTTGGTTTCCTTCAACTTGAGACAGCTCTTTAGTCTTCCTTTGTCTTTCATGACCTTGGCGTTTTTGAGTACTAGCCAGAATGTCCTTCCATTTGAGTTTGTCTATTGTTTCCTCATGGTTAAATTCAGGTGATGCATTTTTTATAAGAATACCATGGAAGTGATGTTATGTCCTTCTTGGTGGATTGTGTCAAGAGGCACATGATACTGAGTTATCCTGTTTCTGGTGATGTTAATGTTGATCATTTGGTTAAGGTAGTGTCTGCCAAGTTTCTCCACTTTAGTCAGCCTTTGTAATTCAGAAGTATTTTATGAGGAAGTATTTTGAAACTGTATAAATACTGTTTCTCATCATATTTCTGTCCAGTAATTTTACTATCCACTGAGACTCCATTGATGACTCTTACTAGAAATAATTATGACTGTGGTGTTTGCCAGATTGTGCTTTTTCTTCTACAATTTTGGTTGGAATTTTTGAATAAGGAAAAACTTTACTTCTCCCCCATATTTATTTGTTTTTTCCATTGTTTATACCGGTATGGGTTCACGAGTTCTTCATTATTTCTATGTGTGAGAATTTGTTACTACCACTTAACTTATTTTCTTTCTCAAATTGTCCTGGATTTGACCAGTGGGACACTGGCTTCTTCACGCTGGCTTTTGTGACTTTTTGACTGTCTCTTCACTTTTTTTTTTTTAAGATTTTATTTATTTGAGAGAGCATGAGAGAGAGAGATCACCAAGTAGGGGAGAGGGGCAGAGGGAGAAGCAAGGAGCCTGATGCAGGGACTCGATCCCAGGAAGCTGAGCCAAAGGTAGACGCTTAACCGACTGAGCCACCCAGGCGCCCGTCCTCACTTTCTGATACCACATGATGTTCCTGGCTATGTTCCTGGCTCATCTTGCATACTCTGTGCCTCAGCCCTAGAATTAACTATCCATACAGCTGTTGTTTCTTTCATTGAAGAATAGATAATATATAGAAGCCAGAATCTGGGTGCTATGTATGCACTTGTTGGGGGGCAGATCGTAGCTTTTAGGCCCTCTCAGTAGACAGAGCTAGGAAATGTATGTGTGTCCCCACACATCCGTAACTATTTCTGTGTCTTCTGTGTTTGTGTGTGTGTACACACAGGTGAGTTCATACTGATGCTTCCAGTTCCATTCTAACACCAAAGAGTTTATTCTAACCTCCCCCCGCCCCAACAGCTGTAACTATGATGATAGTGAGAAACTCCGCTCTTGTTATCCTCCATGTATTTACTTGCTCAGTCCTAAAATACACATGGAATAGCTGCAGAATTGCTAACCTACATAACCCATATACAGACCTACTAACTAAAGTACTATATTTGTGTACAAATCTTATATTTTGCCTTAGGCTGTGTAGTCAAATTACTGTTTTCCAAAGTGGCTTTTGTCAGTTCTTCCCCTGCCCACCTTCATTGTGGTCGCATCATTCATTTGTAATACAGTTAGGTTCACTAGTTTCTGTTCATATTCTATTTCGGGTCCATACCCTACCCCCCCAAACATACCCCTTGTTGATTTTATTTACTTATTTTTGAGTATATGAAACATTAATATGGTCCCAAAACACAGAACCAAACCAAAAAAATATACTCAGGAAAGTGCCACTCTGCTTCATCCCCTCTCCATCGCTATCCCGTGCACCTGCTGAAGGTAGCTGAGCTCATTCATTTCTTATTTGCAGTTTTTTCTTAGATGAAAGGTAGCACAATGTAGCTGTTTTTCGGTGCTTTGCCTTTTTCACTTCGCAGTGTGTCCTAGAAATCCCTTACTGTCTCCTAAGTGATCTTGTTCGTTGTTTCTCCTAGCTGCAGAACACTGGGCAAGTGCACCACAGTCCGCTCACCCACTGTCTTCTGTGAGCATTCTCCTTATGCATGTGTATCTTCTTATTACTCGGTGGGGATGGGGACAGTATCTTCAAGATAAATTCCTGGGAGTGAGATTGCTGGATTAGAAGCCAAGTGCAGGTGTTGTTTGTTGTACATGGCCTTCCCTGATGCACTAGTTCGCAGTCTCATTAGCAATGTATGAGAGTGCCTTTTGCCCCCATAGGCGTTCCATGAAAATACGTGTCATACTTTTCCATTTTCTAGGCCAAGAATTTTGGTAGTGGTTCATGCAAGGATGGTAGTAGTTGAGGTGGTGAGAAGTGCTTAGACTTCAGATACACTTCTGGAAAAAAACAATTCAAAGTGTACAGTGGATTGCTTTGGTTGGTGCACTGGTTTTCCAACTGGGGTCCTCTCCAATTCTGTCTAAGTACTACGCATCAGTGTTAACAGTCTATACCAGTAACTTCTTTTTATTTCCTGATTTATGAAGCCCGTGGTGACTCTCACCTTCCTCTTGGGCCAGCCTTAATTTTTTTTTAAAGATTTATTTATTCATTTTAGAGGGAGGGGACACAAAGCAGGGGGAGGGGCAGAGGGAAAGGGAGAGACTCTCAAGCAGACTGCTTGTTGAGTGAGGAGCCCTGCGTGGTGCTCAGTCTCACGGCCCTGAGATTGTGACTTGAGCTGAAATCGAGAGTTGGCCGCTTAACTGACTGAGCCACCTGGGCACCCCTTGGGCCAGTCTCATTATATATCCCAGTAAATATATGGCATTTAATAGCTAATGCTAACTGCTCTAACAAACAATTTCTAACATTTCAATGGCTTAGTGCAGCACCTTATTTCTTGCTTGCGTTACAACCCAGTGCAGGTGTTTTTGAATTATGTCTCTCTTCCATATGGTAGTTCAAGGACTCTGGCTCCTTCAAGAATGTGGTTTCTCCATGCCCTGAGTCTTAGAGTCCTTGAGGAGTAGATACGAAGAGAAAGTGAAAAAGGGACATCTTAACCCCCTTGGCCTGGAAGGAACACAGATTACTTTTTGGGTTCAGTTGCTCAGATCTGGTGACACGCCCCCTAGATACAAGAGGACCCATAAATAATGGTCCCTGCAGGAGAGCACCTTTCCAGGGAGCACTCCATTCATGGCTGGGGAGTGGGGCTCGAGCTGGACAGCTGGCTAACTCTGCCACAGATATTTAACCAAGTAAGTTACTTGGATACTGTGTGGAAATAAATAACAGGTGTTGCGGGATAGAACATCTTGAAGTGTATTACATTGTCAAATACTGAAGAATGTTAAAAAAAAAAAAAAAGGTACAGCATAGTTCCCCCACCCCTCCCCAGTCTGCGAGGGACAAGTTCAGGAACCCCCAGTGGATGCCTGAAACTACAGACAGTATGGAGCCCTGGACATACTGTGTTTAAATCTCCTATAATACAAGTTATATGTGAATGGGGTCTCCTTACTGTACTGCACTCACTCTTCTTGGGATGATGTGAGCTGATCCGGGGCCTGCATGATAGAAGGGTGTGAGGTGCATGACGTAGGCTCCGTGACACAGTGTTAGGCCACTGCTGGCCTTCTGAGATTCCTGTGGAAGAAGGATCAGCTGCTTCGGGACCGCAGTTGTCCATGGGTACTTAAAACCCCGGGACGTGGTAATCGTTGAGTTGAACAGCAAGGAACGAAGAAGCGTTGGTGCACAAAAGGAGGAACAGTATTTAACTTGGAAGGGTTAGTAAGTCTAGTAGAGGAGTTCCAAATAACGAGAATTGTGGATTAAAAAAAAAAATGTTTGTATTTTCATTCGTCTGCTCCTTCATTCATTCAGGAGACCACACTAGAGCCTGTGTGCCACTGGCCATGCTGTAAACAAGATGCTATTTTATGTTCTTTTCAGAATATAATATTTTTCAATCATGTAAGAAATGAGTATTTCTCCCATTCTTAAGCGTTTGTAGGCTTTGGGCTCATCCTAAATGGAAAAAGTTAATATTGTTCTCATCATGCAGGAGTTTGATTCATAAGGGGACTACCAGAAAGAAAGATCTGTCATAATATTTTATGGCCACACCAGTAGAGAAATGCTAATAACCAACGTGTGTACTGCACGCTGTGGTTTACAGAGGGGTCCTATAGAACTGATCCAACCTGATTATCACCACAGCCCTGTGAGGCAGGCGGGGGCTAGGTCCATAGCATCATTAATAATAGTAGGAGTTGTATGTAGATGTTGAGAGGTATCGCCGTGATCCCCATTTTACAGTCGAGGAAATGGACACTTCAGGATGTAGACGATGAACCTAGAATCTGTAAACTTCAATTCCCACAGAGAGAAAATAAATTTTAAATTCTGGTGTTGTGGTCTAATTGTATCTGTGTTCGAGAATAAGAAAATTCAGTCGAGCTTTTTAAAAGTCCGTTCACTTCTTGCCTGTTACTGTCGGTGGGGAGGTAGATAGAAGTTAAGAAAATACAGTTAATATTTCCAGGTAGTGTGATATTTTCCATGCTTTGAATAACATCTCTTTCTGACAATTAGCTGCCTTTTTCATTTTCTTTTGGTTTTTATAGTAATTGATTTTATGGTATGTTAAATGTGGGGGGGAAATACTGAAAGGGCGGGACTTTTATTCCAGGATCCAGTTTTTTGGTTTTTGGGGGGGGGGTTTGGTGGGGGGGTCACTTCAGGGACTTATTTGTTCTATAAGCAGAAGAACTGCACTAGATCCTCACTACTTTGCGTTCACATTTATTGGTGCATATTACTGTTGCTTTGTGACTAATGTCCAGCTGTGTCTGTCCTCACAGGTGGGGTGACTGCTCTCTGTTGGGACCCTGTCCAGCGAGTGTTGTTCTCTGGCAGCTCAGATCACTCTGTCATCATGTGGGACATCGGTGGGAGAAAAGGAACGGCCATTGAGCTCCAAGGACACAAGTAAGGCTGCTGGTGCTTTTTTTTTTTTTTTTTTATTTGACACATCACAAGCAGGCAGAGAGAGAGAGGGGAGGAAGGAGGCTCCCTGCCGACCACAAAGCCGGATACGGGACTCAACCCCAGGACCCTGAGATCATGACTTGAGCTAAAGGCAGAGGCTTAACCCACTGAGCCACCCAGGCGCCCCACTGCTGGTGCTTTTATTAACAAACTCAGGGGTGCTTGGATGGCTCAGTTGTTAAGTATTTGCCTGTGGCTCAGGTCATGATCCCAGGATCATGGGATCAGGCCCCACATCGGGCTCCCTGCTTGGCATGAAGCCTGCTTCTCCTTCTCCCACTTCTCCCTGCTTGTGTTCCCCCTCTTGCTGTGTCTGTCTGTCAAATAAATAAATAAAATCTTAAAAAAACAAAAAAACTCAGAGAAAAGATTCCCAGCGGAAAGCTAAGACAGAGGCGTGTGGTCCAGTATCTGTGGCAGGATCTTAGCATGGGAAGAAACATTGCAGGAACACAAGAAATGGCCCCTTGGAATTATATCTGTGCCTAGGTATGTTTATTTATTTATCTCTCATTTAATTCCACAGAGGATTTGTGAGTGCTTGCAAAAACCGTAAAATAAAATAATGGCAGCAAAGAAATAAAAAGGAAGAATGAGAACCAGGGAGACTTATGGATAAAAATTTGAGAATGTGAGGAAGAAAACTTAAAAAATATAAGCCAGGAAGGCCTATGGAATTTCAATAATTGAGTTCAAATGTGGCAAGATTCCTGGCAGCATAAGGCAAAGGGGAGAAATAATATCCTTACACTATATGTTTGGTGCTTCACCAAATACTGATGGAGGTTTCATCCTTATTCAAATCAGGCTCTTCTTCCTTGAGGGGCAGATTTCACAGCGCTGAGAGGAAGAGCAAAAAAAGCTTTGCGTTTCCTTGGAGCCATTCTCAAACTTTGCAGTGTGCAAAGGGGCACCAAGGAATTTGTTAAAATGTAGACTCTTGGACTGTGTCTTTGGAGATTCCAGCCACCGGTCTGGAACTGCAGGTGTCTGTGCTGTCCCAGTCCTCCTGGGCAGCTCTCCCCGTGGCCCTCAGACCACGCTCTGACCTGCCCTGCCCTGTGCTGCCCGCGGTCCTGGGGGCAAAGCCGGGTCGTGTGCAGAAAAGAACAGGAGATCTCCTTTCGAGCTCTAAAGCTAATCGGAATTGTTTTTAACTTGTAAAGTTTTCACAGTGATGTTAAGAGCAACTCTAGACAGCCGTAAACAAAGGCTCCCGCGAACGGACTAAGTTTTAAGCAACATTAGCTCTTTCTATAAATCTACCCAGAAATGCTGATTTTCAGATGTTCTCCTAAGTAGTTACATCTACAGTTGGGATTATTAGATATGAACGGATTCGACTTTGGAGGGCCTCCGCACAAATTATTATCTTAGTGTTAGAATTTAGTCTTTGAGAAGTAGCTTCTTTCCCACATTAGAGAATAGACCCGTTGTCTGGGGCCTTGTCTGGCTTGTGGGGCCACTCGGACCTCGTCATCAGCTCATTAGAGGAATCATTCCCTTGTATTTATTTCCATGACAAGGGGCCATGCAACAGTATTGTGTGAAAGGGTTGACATCATCCATGTAAATGAAGAAAAAGAGAAGGCAAACACAGTCCTATTTAATAATAGTTATTCTCTAATCTGTCAATAATTCCTGTCACCTCGGGCTTTCGGAGAAATAAAAGGCCAGTTTTGAATGAAGATCAGTAATATTGGTTGGGCTCATTCAGATTAGCTCATAACTAGTTTTACTTTTGCACAGTGGTTAATAAAGCCGGCAGGCAACCTTGCATGACCCATCCACGGGGTAGTAAAGTGTAACAGTGCTCGACACCAGCACCTCTGTGTCCTGAGTGCCCTCCTGCAGACTCTTGATCTGGAAAAGTTGTACCTGTCATTTGGTAAAAAAGGAGAAGCTATAAAATTGAGACAGAGTCTCTCAGTCCCAGAAAAATGAAACCTGAACTGATAGGCCTTCCAGTTTCTAAGGAAAACAGACCTGGCCTTCTCAAAACTGGAACAGACCATATTGGGAGCCCATTCTGATAATCCACCCCCTCAGGACCTTAGGGGATGGCAGGCTGGTGAGATCAGGAGCCGCCGATCAGCACTGGCTTTAAACAGGAATAACGGCAGAAGGCCTTTGCCTGGTGCTTTATTTAGCTCAAGCTGAGGAATAAAGGGAGCTCTGTGAGGGTCTCCTCACCACCAGACCTTAGCTTGGGAGGGGCTGCCCAGTGTCACACAACTGGGAGAAAAGAACTTCCTCAGCATCCATTGGGTCACCCTGTTGAGAGTGGGTTTGAGTGTCCGAGAGGGAGACGAGGAAGACTCCCGAGCTAATGATAGGAGAATGGGACTCACAGAAGGTGCCAGAAGGAAGGGGCCAGGGCAGCAGGCAGGAAGGAGAGCCGCAGGGCCACATTCACAGCCACCATTCCTTTGCCCTGGAAACTGGCCATGGGATTGGTGTTCAGTGATTGTATTTCATCAGCAAATGCACAGATACCTCAGTGTCATCTTGCAAGAACCCTGTATATGTGAAAGGGAAGCAAGATGTCATCTTTTGGAGGAGAATATTGAGTCCCCAAAGCCCCCAGCTGGTCGTTTCGGTCTTCCAAACCGTAGTTCAGTCCAACAAAGAAAGGTCTTTACAGCCTTCTCTCTGTCCTGCCCTGTGCTCGGTACTGGGGTCCTGAAGCGAATACTGACAGATGTTCCCCTCCATCTGTGCTCCATGATCTCTTTTGTCTTTCTACTTGAGAGGCCAAAGAGGTTTTTCTTGGGGCCCGTGGCTGTCCCTTGCTGTCCTACAATTCCTCATTTTCCCATCTTCCCCCCAAGGGTGACTATAGCTGGTTAGAATTCCAGATCAGGCACCAAATAGGTGAGCCTGGGAACTGGGCAAAGCCAACCAGACCAGAGACACCCCCGCCCAAATCAGGGGGGAGATGCCTCACCTCTGGTGGGAAAATCCGAGTATGATGTGGGGGGACAGCTCCCCAGGAATGTCCTGGGTTCTGTGGCTTCATTCCATCCTTCTTCAGCAGCAGAAGTATGACAAGTTCTACAAGTAATTTGATTTGGTGCATAAAAATCCCATCAAAGCAGAGAGAACTTTAGCACTCGAGTAACTAAAATGTCTCCAAGTCCAAGGGAAAAAAGCTAAGAAAGTATACTTCTATGCAGTATTATCTGCATTTGAAACATTTTGGTGTTTTTATGCCCTGCAGCAAGTAGAACATGGTTATGTGCTAGCTCTGCGAAAGGAAAGGCAAAGAAAAGGTTCCAGTTTTAGGGACCATTATGTTTCTGAAGTGTCCATTACCAGTTGGATGGGTATTATGGAAGCATAAACCTGGACATTTATTGTCCCATACCCTTGTCAAGTCTAATAACGATACTTGGGCTTTTTTAGATCCCTTTTTATTCTTAGATAATACCTATCATTTCATGAACAACTTTATGACCATAATTCTCCTTTCTAACAGTATTTTTCTTAGGTTTCTAAGACTTTGTGGCAATTTAATTTAATGGTAACTTGATTTAAAGCACAGGTAAAGATCTGAGTAGTTTCTTGGGATGGAACCCTTCACCAACACTGGGATTCCACAGGTGACATGGGACGTGGTCACTGCCCCAGCCTTTGGCACACAGGGACTGTATTTTCCACAGTCCAACTCTTGGTTTTTCTCTTCTGACTCTTAGCATGTGTAAGACTTTTGTTATAAGCATCTTCAGAGCCTTTTGGTGAGGAAAGGGGCTATTCATCAATAAATATCCATCGGGAGAATTTGGATCTTTCTCTACTTATTAGATAAATTGTGTGTAGTTAGGAAAGGCAATAGAATTCTCACATTCATCTTCTGGTTTGGGGAAGGAGAGCAAGCTTTCTCTCTTTGCAAATCTCAGATTTAGGAGCATTTCTCATTGTTAACACTAGAGAATTATTAGGATCCAGGGGAAGAGATGTCTTTTCCATTTCTAAGTGAGCTAATTGCGTAATTGATCGAAGAATTAACAGTGAGGGTTTTCATTGAGGGGAGAACCTTATCAAGGGGGAGATGCTGTACTATGTGATCACTAATCGCTGGCCTCTGAGCTGGGCCAGGCTGTGTTTGAGCCTGCCCTTCTGCTAATGGCCATGTAGGACTTGGCAGGACTCTTCATCTCTCTGATCCTGGTTTCCTCATCTCTAAAGTAGGGATAATGTTCAAAAGAGAAACCCGCAAAGATTGTCAAAAAACATAAATGATAGAATGCATGTAAAATAATCAGAAGGCCTCCTGAATGGCTCAGTCAGTTAAGCCTCTGCCTTCGGCTCAGGTCATTATCTTTGGGTCCTGGGATTGAGCCCCGCATCAGGCTCCCTGCTCAGTGGGGAATCTGCATCTCCCTCTCCCTCTGACCCTCCTCCCCAAGGTGTTCTCACTCTCTGTATCTTAAATAAATAAAATCTTTTTAAAAAAATCACAATAGTAAGGGCTAGTATGTGCCAGTTAAAATTAGTCTTGTTCACAGAAATTACAGTAATGTGAAAATCACACTTTTGGATAGGAGTCTTACTTCTCTCCGAATATAGCATTTTCAATGGAAATACTGCCATGTGTACTTACTCCCCCTATAATACATTCAACAGCTGTTTACCGAGCTCCATCTATATACCAGACTTTGTAGTAGGCACTTCAGATACAAGGGGGACTGTGGAAACAGTCACAGACACAAGGAGCAGGCTAGATGCATGAGAATGGGGTTTAGGTGGGACAGTGTGCCAGTAACATGGGAGGCCTCTTTGGGGGGAGTCACTCTTGATCTGGGTCTTAGGAGATGAATTGGTTCTCCTAGTTTTCAGCATCCAGAGGTTACCCCAAACAGCTGCATGAACTCAGTACAGTGTTTTCAGGAAATGACAAGTGGACAGAAGTACCGTGGCTAATCTGAACTCCCACCATAGCCAGGAAAACAGCCAAATGTTGCTGGCCTCGAACAGGTGCTCTTAGACAGGATCCCTGAGGAGGTAAATCCTTCCAGGGGCCTTTTGGTGTGAGATGACCGCAGGTATCAGTTATCTGGGAGACCTCGTGTGTGGATTCCTCATGAGCCTTTACTGGTCCATGGAGGTTTGAGAGGCTTACGAATATGGGAGCTCTGAATCTAAGAGAGCAAGTTCTCCGGGAGCAGATGTATAACTGATTCGATTTTTCCCTAAGTTACCCAGAACTCTCCATCAAAGAAATGAAAGCTGCTATACAGTTAAGCACCCCCTACTCTTAGGGGGTGGAAGAGGGCCCAAGTTGACATTTGGGCAGATGTTGGCTTATGTCTGAAAATCGGTTTCTATAAAAAGAAGAAAGGTTTCTCTACTCATTTTCCAGAGCAAGCATCAGACACAGGACTGGCCCCCTGGGCGTGCTACCTGCGAGGTCCCACAGGGCCCCACGCTTGGGCTAATGTGCTGTCACCATCTTGTTTTATAAGTAGTACATTTTTAGCAAGGGGCCTTATATTTGCATTCCTCATCAACACCCCCCCCCACCCCACCCCCCCGATAATGTAGCTAGGTCTAATAAGATGTATGTTCTCTCTAGGGCTAGTGAGTAAGGAAAGGAGGCCGTCCCTAAAAAGTGTAGTCGTTGGAGACCACAGATCCTGGTCATTGTGAAAAGTGAGAGTTTTGTGCTCCAGCCGCAATACATGGAGCTCTCAGCTGTAAAATAATAACCAGTTTTGAAATGCTTTCTCATATAAATGCTGCACTCATGTCAGATGCAACATGAATATAAGAAGAACATATCTTTTATTCTTTATAACCCTTAATCTGTGAACTTGGAGATATTGTTTCCTTACCTCGTTTTTTAGCTGCAAGGTGGTTACATCGTGAACCCTTAAATCAAGAAGGCCCTGAGCAGCTTTATTACAAAGCTTGGAATCCAGCATTCGTCACTATGTTCCACTCTTCTGTGTTGGAATATTAACAGTATTGGAGTCCCATAAATTATGTATTTGTTGCTGAATGTTGCTGCCAGCTCTGACTGGCAAAGCATTTCCTTCTGTAGCTTATTTTGGTTTTACAAGATCACTGATGTGTATCAAGATGCCTTAACAAATGAAATGTAGTTCAAATCACAGAGTTATGAGTCTGCTCAACTATGTAGATTTTCCTTCTTGCCCATGAATATCAGAATGGTGGCTCTCCTTACTTTTTAAGACAGTTAAAATAACAACCAAGAGAGAGAGAAAACAACAGATTCCTTTTTTAATGAGTACCTGTCAAGGATTTTATATTAAGTCATTAATTAATAAAGGAACTAATAAGATGTTAACAACCAGTTCAAAGGAAAATTCAAAGAGCAGACATACACATAGGCAGAGGAGAACAGAAATGAATTTGTAGGTAGATTTACAAATGGCTTCCTCCATGGGAGGGGCGGGGCATGGGGATTCGTTCCCTCTTCACTGGAAAGATTAATTTGCGATAATACCAAATTAACATTTACAGAGTTATGAAGTGGTACAGTTAAAGTTACTGCAAGATGCAGGCCCCTAGAGAATCAGATAACCCAGACAGGTGTGCCTGATGCCCCCTAATCCTCTGCTGAAGATACCAGTATTTTCTTCCTGCCCATTTCAGTCTTTCACGGTCGGCCTGATCATTCTTCCCCTGTCCTCTCCTTTCATCCTAATAATCTCAGAGATTATTCTTGATCACAGAAGAAGGTTGGTCTCCTAAGGTTTGGCCCAATTATTGACATTGTGTGGTGAGAGTGTTAATTAACCACATAGGTCATCTTGGTTTGCTTTGCAAGTATAGAGCCATAAAGAATTATTAAACAACTATCGAGCCCACAAAATTAACTTCTGCCTGGAAATGTTTATAAGGAACCCTGGATTGTGTTCTTTTATTTATTTTTTTT
>PISX010028775.1:0-20000 GCA_004024625.1 Mellivora capensis | reverse complement strand
GTGATAAGGGGGAGTAGAAAGTGTTATGATAATTTGGAGTGTGGATATCATGGATGTCTGAGTGAAGTTGTTGAATAAAGCATATGATGGGAAAATTGCAGTTTTGAGTGTCATTGAGGAGTGGGAAAAGTATGTGTGTGACAAATCTGAAAATGAGTTGTTTAAAATGATTAGATATCTTTATCTAAAATCCAGTGGACTGAAGTCCCCCATGATTTCTTCAGTGTGAAGTCCCCCATGACTTCTTCAGTGAAAATGAGTTGGTTAAAAATGATTAGGAGATATCTTTATTTATCTAAAATCCAGTGGGTTGAAGTCCCTCATGATTTCTTCAGTGTCTCAGACCCCAGACATATATATATATATTTTTGTTTCATGACCGTTAGCATGTGGCTCCCATATTTCAGGTGCCTCGTGGTTGCAGGATGCCCTATACAATTTTATTCATCATGTCTGTTTCAGGTAGGAAGATAAGGAAGAGGAGAGGACAAAATACCTTGTCAGTAAAATTAGTTTGCTTTATACAGCACTTTCCCAAAAATCTTACCCAACAATTTCCACTTACATCCATAGGACAGAACTGACACATAGCCACCACTTTCTACAAGGGTGTCTGGGAAGTGTAAGTTTACAGCTAAGAATGTTGTCACCTATAATAAAAGTCAAGATTTATTAAGAAAGAAGGGATGTTAGGTAGGATATAGCTAAGAGAGAAGGAGAACAGTTGTGGATATGGGAGAGAGGGTACCTGTACCCCTGAAGCAAATAATACATTATATGTTAATAAAAAAATGAATAAATAAGGTGTGCAATGTAAAAAAAAATCCCAGAGGTAACAGATACAGGTAGGATTCAATGTACAAGGGGCACTATAAGACTGGCATAGTTTGAGATTCTGGAGATAAAAACAGACATGTTTTCCCTGACCTCATGGAGCTTACTGTCTTGCAATTAAAGACAGACATTAATCACAGACCCAAATATTTGTGAGGTTGACACTGTAGTAAGTGTTGTGGAAGCTAAGTGCATGGTTCTGCGAATAGATTTAAAGAGGGTTTGACCTACTCTGGAAGGCCAACGAAGGAGGGAAGTGACAATTGAATTGAGACTAGAAGGCAGGTTCAGAATTAATTGGTTGAAGGATGGATGGATGGTTGGGATGGGGGAAGAGTGTTCCCAGTAGAGGAAATGGCATGAACAAAGGCACTTCTATGCTCTTTTTATTTTTAAAATGTATTTTATTTTTATTTCATTTAGAATATTTGTTTCTGTTGTGTCTTCAAGTTCACTAATCTATTCACTGATTAATTCCATCCAGTGAATATTTCATTTAAAATATTATGGTTTTTATTACTAGACATGACTTGCACCTTATTAAAAATGTCTCATTTCTCTACTTAATATGACTATTTTTCTAGCTTTTTGCACATAAGGAACATAGTTACAGTACTTTTTTTAGAGAGAGAGACAGAGGACTCTCATGGGGGTGGAGGGAGGGGTAGAGGGAGAAGAGAGTATCTTAAGCAGGTACTGGAGCCTGAGGTGGGGCTCATTCTCACCACCCTGAGATCATGACCTGAACTAAAATCAAGAGTCAGATGCTTAAATCAGCTGAGCCACACAGACACCCCAATTATAGTAACTTTTTAAATTAGCTTGTCTGCTAAATATAACATCTTTGTAAGTTGTGGGTCAATTTGGATTGATTGATTTCTTTTTCCCTCACATTTTTCTGCTTCCTTGCATGCCTTGTTTTGTTTTTTGTTTGTTTTTTTGAATGCTAGGCATTATGAACTTTACCTCTGAACTTTACATTTTTGTGAAATTTTGGCAATTTTTTTTGCCTGTTGGTGCTAGATATTTTTGTATTATACATCTTCTTGAGGTTTTTATGAGATGCAGTTATTTCGAGGGAGTTAAATCTTTCTTGAGTCTTGCTCTTAAGATTTTAGGCAGGACAACAGCAGTGTTTTGCATAAAGCTAATTATCCCAGACTAGTGAAGCGAGGCCCATCTGAACACCCCATGCCTCATGAATTAGGAGTTTTTCTGCTCTGGATGGTAGGAATAGGTGGGAACAGGCATTATCTCTAGACCTGTGTAAGCTTTTGACATTTGTACCCTCTAATCTTTTCAGGTGGTTCTTTCCCCAGCTTTGGGTAATTTACTTACATGCATTAACTGATCAGTATTCTACTGAATAGTTTATGACAATCTTCCAAAATTCTTTTTTTTAAGATTTTATTTATTTATTTGACAGAGAGAGAGAGGGGGGGGGGAAGCAGGCTCCCCACTGAGCAGAGAGCCTGATGCGGGGCTCGATCCAGGACTCTCGATCTCAGGACCCTTCAGACCTGAGCTGAAGGCAGAGGCTTAAACCACTAAGCAACCCAGGTGCCCGACAATCTTCCAAAATTCTTAAGAATTCTCCTTAAGTGCAGCTCTCTACTTTTTGGTATTCTTGTTCTCTGAACTCTAACCACCTTGTTCTTTCTGATCTCATCCCTTTTAACTCAGTGAAGGAAATCCTCTGGGCTCCGACTGCATTCCCCTTCATTGCACCATGAACTAGAAACTTCCAAATTGTAGAGGCTCACCTCATTCCCCATTGCCCCCACCATGACCATCTCTCAGGGATCACTATTTTTTCACTGCCTGATGTCTGATGTCTTAGAAATAATGATTTCGTATGTTTGTCCCCCCCCCCCACCTTTTTTTAGTGTTTCTGCCAGGTTGGAGGGTAAATCCAGTCCCTGACTTGCTTTATAGGAAGCTGTATGGTGGAGACTTGTTAGACAGTCCTTTACTTTTACTTTTTCTCTTCCTTTTCTCTTCTCCTCTCTTCTCCTTTGAGCTTGTTAGTTTCCTCAGTACTGCCAAGTATCAGATATAAGTGACAGTTGTACTTCTAAAATTTTTATTATCAAGATGAGAAGGAAGAGTCTGAACAAAACAAGAAACATATTCAAAATCAGGGGTTTAAAGAACATCTTTAGATCACAGGGAATATGACCACATATTCCAAGAGTATATCTTCATGACTTCAAACTTAAGAAACTTATGAGTATAAAGTCATGTTAAAGAGGCAGATTTACTTCCCTTCAAAGGATAGATGTTTAAGGCTTGGGATAGATATAGGATTGGAAACAAGACTACAGTAAATGTTAGAATAATTGTGCTCTAATCTCAGACACTGTTGTTCATGAGGATGAACCCATACATAGGGCAGGCAGCCCATGGTGTGGGTCATAGGATCTTAGCTTTCTTTATCCAATTTCAATTTCAGAGATTATAGGTCACCAAAAAAGTTATGATAGTGAGAAAACATATATAAAGCACATTAAAGAGCCTTTAGCCGGGCTTCAGATTTTGTTAACATCAGAAAATTCATCAGTAGAGATAAACCCTATGAAGGTAGTGATCATGGGTCTTTCAGCCAGAGTTCAAATGTTAGTTCGATATAGTTGAATACATAGTGAAGTGAAGCTATTGGAATGTAGTCAATGTAGAAAAGCCTTTAGGAGTGACAAACCTGAGTAGTCATCAGAAATTTGAATCTAGAGAGAAACTATTAAATATCTAAAATGTGATAAAATACGTCCCTCTGTTCTTATCCCATGTAGGCTCCCCAATCTCTATAAATGATTCTTTGGATTGCTGCTCCCATGGCTTTGACAAAGGAGGGAAAACACTCTTTCCCAAACCAAAGACTTACAACACTGAATTCTTGTCTAATTTTTTCTAGTCTCTAAGTATACTTGGTCAGTGAAGGAATAGAATAAGTATCAGTAGGGTGACTACTCTGCTATTCTGCATAAGTCTTGTAGGAATGTGTTCAGAACTCCTTGGTGGCTTCCTTTAGAATAGGGAGATACTTGGTATCTTTTTTTTTTTTTAAGCTATGTGGCTTTAACTAAAATTCTGAGGCAACTTTAAAAGTCACATTCAATAGCCTGCTAAATTGGTATTGGTATTGGTGTTTTCTTCATGCTGTAATAAAAATAGGCTTCTGTCATTGTTTAAACATCAGAATAATTTAGATTTGTATAATTTCTCCCTAAGAACAAAGTCTTAATAAATAAATTACTAAGAAGGTATGGATTATTTTAGGTGCCTAAGTATGCATTTCTGAATTACTTTCCTTAAAAATGAGTATTTACTTGGCTTTTGAATGGGTAAGGACACCCTTAGTATTTTTTTTTAAATGGAGGAAATGATGGTAGAAAAGAAAGTAATAATTTGCATGTTTTCCTAGATCAAGAAATCAGAAACAAAATTAAATGACTTAATTAAATGACTAAATTAATTAAATGACTAAAAACACTGAAAAGTGTGTTGTCTTAATTATTTAGTTAATTATATATTACTATTTAATTAAGTGTTGTCTTCATTAATTATAAATACAATGTAAATCAATTAAATATCTTGTCTATCAAACCAGAAAAGATATTTTTAAAGCAAATACTGAATATGATCAAGAGCACATGAGAACTCTTCTACATTGCTAGTGTTGATAAAACTTTCCGGAAAGCATTTGGATATTGAATAACAACCTTAAAATAGTTCATACCTCTTTGACCTAGTAATTCCATTTCTAATAATATACCCTAAGGAAATAATTGGAGATATACAGAGAGCTTTGTGTGGAAAAATCACCGCAATGATAATCTAATGAACAAAAATAAATGGAAACAACACCCTTTGTTAATTAGTTGAGTAGGTACATTTATATAATAGGATAGTATATAATTATAAAGAAGTTTACAAAGACTTTTTAATATCTTGGAAAATGTTATAATATCAGAATAATTGTTATGTAACATTATGTTCTAAAACAGTCGCAGATGCAGTATATTATTGTGAATGGGGGGGTGTGTGATATTGGAGTTGTTATGGACCATTTTTCCAGTGTTTTTCACATGATCCTTATTTCATAAAATGAAACCAGAACATGCCATAAGCTAAAGTATATGATGACTTAACTTCAGCTCTGTATCCGTTATAGTTGTTAATGCTTCATGATTCTCAAATTAGGAGGTTTATAAGTTTTATACTGATGGTGAACATGGAGGACACCTATGGAGCTAAATCTTATCCCAGGTATCTAAGAACATTCAGATATACTTGTGAATTTTCCAGTCCAAATGACAGAGGGTCTCTAAGCCACAAGATACCAAAAACCCATATGGTAAGATTATCTGATGAGATATCGAACAAACACCCTCAGACTGCATGAGGTTCTCCTTGCAGGGTTCCTCTTACCTCTTCTGATAGTCTTCTCCTTATTAATGGAATATTAATTGCTGTGGAGATGGGAGTGAGGAATTAATTGGAAGGGAATAGGGAATTGGTCAGTGTGAAGGAAGATGCAGCCTATTTATGTTTATGCCAAGATCATTTGAAATGTCATTTTGCCTGCTCTCATGCTGAAAATTGGCATCAAAAACTCCATAAAGTATCTCAAAATTCTGCAAGTCTAACTGGACTCAGTTTTGTTTACATTTGACTGAGATGCAGTAGTCCTTGAAAAGAGGTAATACATGTGTTTTTGCTCATTATTGTTTCCCCAGCACTTACCACAATGCATAGCATCTAGCAGACATACTTAAATTTCTTTAAAAATTCTTACGCAGATAGAAATACAGGAGGTAAAATCAAGTTAGCTTCCATCCAAAAACATGGAAGGATTTAAGAATTCTGTAGTGCTCATTTTGAGGCACCATAATTTTTTTTTATTTTTTATTTTTTAATTCCAGTATAGTTAACATACAGTATAATATTAGTTTCAGATATACAATATAATGATTCAACAATTCTGTACATTATTCAGTGCTCATCGTGATGCTTGTGTTCTTTAATCCTCATCACCTATTTCGCCCATCCCCCCACCCACCACCTCTCTGGTATCCCATCAGTTTGCTCTCTGTAGTTGAGTCTGTTTCTTGGTTTGTTTTTTTCTCTCTCTCTCTCTTTTCCCTTTACTTGTTGGGTTTGTTTCTTAAATTACACATAGGAATGAATTCATAGGGTATTACTTTCCTCTGACTGACTTTGCTTAGCCTTATACTCTTTAGCTCCATTCATTCTTGTTATGGGTGAATAATATTCCATTGTATATATACACCACATCTTCTTTATCCATTCCTCTATCAAGGGGCACTTGGGCTGCTTCCATAATTTGACTTCTGTAAATATCGTTGTAATAAGCATAGGGATGCATATATCTCTTTGAATTAGTGTTTTTGTATTTTGGGGATACATATCCAGTAGGAAGCATCCTAATATTTTATGTTTGGGTCTCAATGTATAGCATCTATGTAGAAGTTTCAAAAAGGGCCCATTATTTCATATGATTATTCTATCATTCACTCCACTATAATTTTGGTTTTACTTCTTCTTGCATATCTGTTAAATTATGATTTTTATATTATTTATATTATGCAGTGAACTTTTCATCTAAAATAATGTTTTACCTTAAAGTACTATGTCTGATATTAATATATCATTTGTTTATTGTGTGCCATAACTTATTCCATCCTTTTATTTTTATTCTGGATATATGTTTATGTTTGAAATGTTTCTCTTATGTATTGCATGCAATAATGGAGAAATGTTTTCCATAAATTTCCTTTGATTAAAGCATCCCAAAATATCTATAATTGCAGTTTTGATTTCCTCTTTAAAGGAAAACTTCATTTATTCCTTCTCCAATGCTCCTGTCTTTATGTAGTTCCAAGTTTCTGCCCTATTGTTGTTTTCCTTCTCCAAGAAAATCTTTTAACATGTTCTTATAGGATAGATCTACTGGTGATGAATTCCTTCAGTTTTTGTTTGTCTGAGAAAGTATTTCTCCTTCACTTTTATTTTTTTGAAGATTTTATTTATTTGACACACAGAGAGAGATCACAAGTAGGCAGAGAGGCAGGCAGAGAGAGAGGGGGAAACAGGTTCCCTGCTGAGCAGAGAGCCCAACTCGGGGGCTTCATCCCAGGACCCTGAGACCATGACCTGAGCTGAAGGCAGAGGCTTAACCCTCTGAGCCACCCAGGCGCCCCTCTCCTTCACTTTTAAAGGATACTTTGCTAGATACAGAAATATAGGTCAGTGGGTTTTTTTCTTCATTGTTTTAAATATTTTCCTCCTACTTGTTTGTGTGATATCTGATGAGAAGCCTTCAGTAGTTCTTATCCATATTCCATTATAAGTAAGATACTTTTTCTTCTAGCTTCTTTCAGGATTTTCTCTTTGTCTTTGGTCTTCTACAGTTTGAAAAGTATGTGCCTCAGTGTAAATCTTTTAGTATTTCCTTGTTTGATGTTCTTTGAGCTTTCTGGATCTGTGATTTCTTGTCTTCATTAATTTTAGAAAATTCTTAGCCATTATTATTTGCAGTATTTCTTCACTTCATTCTCTCTCTGTGTTCCGGTAATGCGTATATTTCATCTTTTGAAATTGTCCCACAATTCTTTTTTTTAACATTTTTTTAAAGATTTTATTTATTTATTTGACAGAGAGAGAGATCACAAGTAGGCAGAGAGACAGGCAGAGAGAGAGAGAGGAGGAAGCAGGCTCCCCACTGAGCAGAGAGCCCGATGTAGGGCTCGATCCCAGGACCCTGAGATCATGACCTGAGCCGAAGGCAGAGGCTTAACCCACTGAGCCACCCAGGTGCCCCTTTAAACATTTTTTTTAAGATTTTATTTATTTATTTGACAGAGAGAGAGAGATCACAAGTGTTCCACAATTCTTAAATGTTCTGTTTTTTTGGTTAAGATTTTATTTATTTATTTTTTATTTGTCAGAGAGGGAGAGCACAAGTGGCAGAGTGGCAGGCAGAAGCAGAGAGAGAAGCAGGCTCCCTGCCGAGCAAGGAAGAGCATCTAGCCACTCAATCCCAGGACCCTGAGATCATAACCCGAGTCAAAGGCAGCAGCTTAACTGACTGAGCCACCCAGGCATCCCAATGTTCTGGGTTTTTTTTTTTTTTTTAATTTTTATTTTTTATAAACAAATTTTTATCCCCAGGGGTACATGTCTGTGAATCGCCAGGTTTACACACTTCACAGCACTAACCATAGCACATACCCTCCCCAACCCAATGTCCATTACCCCACCCCCCTTTCCCGACCCCCTCCCCCCCACAATAAAATTATTTTTCCTATTTACTTTTCAGTTTGGTATCTCTTAATCTACATTCTAGCTTTCCTCAGCTGTGTCCAGTCTACTGATGAATCCACCAAAGGCATTCTTCAGTTGTTATGATTTTTTTCTAGCATTTTCTTTTGATTTTTTTCTTAGAATTTCCATCATTCTGCTTACTTTACCCACATCTATTCTTTGCATGTTGTTTGCTTTTTTCATTAGATCCTTTAATGTATTAATTACAGTGTGTTGAATTCCTTGTTTGATAAGTCCAATACTCTTTCATATTTGAGTCTTATGCTTCCTTTTTCTCTTCAGACTTTTTCTTTTTGCTTTTTGGTGTGCCTTCTAATTTTTTTTGAAAGCTGGACATGATGTATTAGGTAATAGGAAGTGAGACAGATTGGTCTCTAGTGTGAAGATATGTGTTAATCTTGTCAGGAGTAGGCTTTGTTTAAAGTTTCCTTTAGTATTAGAAGTCAGAGGCTCCATATTCTTCTAGCATCCTAGATTTTGTTTCCTCTTTTGACTTTGGGCTTCCTTAAGTTCTCTTCCTTAGTCCGTCATACAGTTCATTCCATTATAACCTATTGTTAATATACTGGAGTCCTGCTGCTGGGGTGGTATGGTATGGGAGAAAAGGGAGTGTTTTGTAATATTCCAGTTAAATGTCAGAGTTTTAGCGCGCCTGTGACCTTTTCAGGTATTTCTTCTTGTGTAGTCCTCTTCTTTGTGTCCCTGCCTTAGGTGAGATGGGAAAACTAGAGGGGGTTGGAGTGAGCAGGATGTCCTTCCTCCATGTCCTTCCTCTGGAACAAGGCTCTGTTAGTCTTTCCTCCTGAAGACTAGGCTTTTGTTGTGGAGAAGGTTCTGGGCATATTTCATTAGAATATTCACAGGACTCTTCCCCTCTTCCTGCCAGGGCTACAAGGGTGTTTTTTTTTTTTTTTTTTGGATCTGCACTCTGAGAACCTGGTGAGATTCCTAGAAGTAAAGCCCATGAAAGTGTGCCTCCTCCCAAGAGTACCACTCCTGGGAGTTTCTCACTTTCACTGTAGTCCACACTCAGCCTCCAGCAACTTGTCAAAATTATCAGTTAAGTGTTCCTACAAGTTTATAGCTTTAGTGGCTTCGGTTTCAGGTAAGTATATCTCATTTGTGATTCTGGATTTGCCTATTCTTCAAGATTTTAGGATGGTGGTTTGTTCTGAAACCTCATTTCTCTGTCCAAGTCCAAGAAAAGTCACTGATTTTTAGTTTGTTTAGCCTTTTGTTTTTAGCACTTCTTTTCAAGTCTGTACCTCCATCTTCACGTTGATTGTGTTGAGAAGAAAAGCAGACAAGAAGCAAAGAGTCAGTAGATGTTGTGGGTACCTGAAAACTGGAGAAACCTAGGCCCTGTATTTCAAGGATGGGAAGAAGCCCCAGGGTGGTTTGTGAGATCCACTAGCAATGTGACCTTGTGCCTCACTTCCTGGGTAAGGCTAGGAGAGCTGAAGACTATAAAATAGAAATGGTTTTGTGTTGTGTAGAGGAATTTTGAGCTTTAGGCCTCCTCACATAGTTTTTCTCAGCTCAGGGTATATCACAAAAGTATAAAAATATATTAGCAAAGACAGCCTCACAGAGATGAACAGGCCCCATCATATGATAGGAGCAGCAGAATATTTCCCATGTATATGAGTGGTATATGATGCCCCCAGAGAGAGGCAACTATTTTCATTCATTTGTTCTCTGATCCCTGTTTTCTTCTTTCTTCTTTCCTTCTTCCACCTATTCCTCTTCTCCACCTTTTCAATTTTTCTTTCTCCATTTCTCCCTCTCTTCATGCTCCCTTCTAACAATAAGATGATAGAATAGAATGCAGTTAAGATGTACTTAAAATTGTAGACTCAGCAGGAATAGGTGGTGGATTAGATTTGTGAATAAGGCATAGGGAATATTATGAATAAGTAAAATAGAAGAGAAACTACTAAATATGGTTTTTAAAACTACTTGTAAAAAAGCAACAAACATTCTAAATGGTAAAATGGTAAAGTCATTTCAGGAAAAAGAAAAGGATGTTACTTATTCAGATTATTACCCAAAATTGTTCTTGATGTTTTAGCAAATCATCTAAAACAACAAAATAAGTGCTGTATATATTATAAGAGATCAAATTATTTTTCTTACAGTATGGCCATACATTAGAAATTCCAGTAGTTTTACATTTTTAAAAAGCATCAGAATTGAGGATTTCTGTTTCCAACAGGAAAAGGTAAATGGTGTAATACACTTCCCTATTGATCCCTGGGAATTGTATATAAACCAAATGTGAGAAGACCTTGAAAGTTAGAGATAAGATGACACACCCTCTAGGGAATTTGGATCCCAAGGAATGACATGGTGGTGAGTTCCCTGGGTTTTCTTTTGGCCTTATATATATCCCAGACCAGATGCTGGAGAAGCTTACAAACTGGAAACACCAAAGGACATAGACCAAAAAATAAAAAGCCCCAACATAACTCTGTTCTTTCCATATCTAAAAGACAAAAACAGCATTGCAAGACAGAAATTTATTTTTTAGACAGTAACTGCCCTAGTCTAGCTAAATGCCAGAGGGGAGACTGTGGCCCTACACCTACCAGAAAAAGCCAACTAGAGACCCTGTACTTCCACCCTTGACAGGCTATAATGAGGTCTTTAATCTCCTGACAGAGTGTCAGGGAAGGGCAAATGGGGAGTGGGAATAGCCCAGTCCCCACAATGTCAGAAGGCATGTGGGGAGCCTGGGTCTCCATCTCTAAAGATGATAATGAGATGCATCTTCCTCTAACCAATGAAGTCATGTCAAAAGAAGGTGTAGTGGACAAGTGGGATTTTTATCACCACCCAGCACTAAAAATGATAACACATTTACTATGTAACTAGGTACCCAGGTCCCTCCCAGTCAGGCTGATACCAGTAAAACCTTAATATGGAGCTAGAACTCTCACTTAGCTCTCAATAAAAAGGAGCCCTTCTCTGTCAGGTGTCACTGAAGGCTGAGTGGGAATGTGGACTCACCCACATGTGATAAAACAGAAGATTTAAATAAGATTCACATCCTCATAACATACTATGCAAAATATCTAGGATTCAGTTGAAAATAAGTAGTTATATCAAGAACTATGATAATTACAACTTGAATGAGAAAAGACAGTTAACACACACCAACACCAAGATGACACAGATATTAGACTCATCTAACAACAATTTTTAAATAGACATCATAAGCATGTTTCAAAGAGCAGTTGTGAGCATTCTTAGAACAAATGGGAAGGGGCACTTGGGTGGCTCAAATGGTTAAGCATCTGCCTTTGGCTCAGGTCATGATCCCAGGATCCTGGGATCGAGCCTCAGATCAGGCTCCCTGCTTGGCAGGGAACCTGCTTCTCCCTTTCCCTCTACTGTTCCCCTTGTTTGTGCTCTCTCACTCTGTCAAATAAATAAAATCGTAAAAAAAAAAGAACAAATGGAAAAATAGAAAGTCTCAAAAAAGAAACAAAATCTTCCAAAGAGGGGCACCTGGGTGGCTCAGTCAGTTAAGCGTCTGCCTTCAGCTCAGGTCATGATCCCAGTGTGCTGAGATACAGTCCGCATTGGGCTCCCTGCCCAGTGAGGAGTCTGCTTTTCCCTCTCCCTCTGCCCTGCTCGTGTTCTTTTTATCAGTCTCTCTCACTCTCATTCTTTCTCTAACAAATAAATAAAATCTTTTAAAAAAAGAAAGAAAATCTCTCAAAGAAATAGAAGCTATAAAGAAGAATCAAAAGGAAACTAAAAACTAATAAATGAACTTTAAAAAAAACTCGATAGAGGACTTCAACAGGAGAATAATGACAGAAGAATAAATCCATGAACTCTAAGATGGAACAATAGAAATTATCCAGTCAGACCAACAGAGAAAATAATGGAGTGTAAAACAAAAACAGAGCCTCAGGCCCTTGTTGGACTGTTACAAAATAACATAGGTGTCCTCACAGTCACAGAAGAAGAGAGAAAGAAGGATTAGAAAAGTAGCTGAAATTTTCCCAAATTTGGAAAAAAGCATAATCCCATAGAATCAAGAAGCTGAGTAAACTCCAAAAAAGATACTGCCAAACAAATTCATATCAAGGCACATCATTTTCAAACTTGTGAAAGCTAAACACAAATTAAAATCTCGAAAGCCAGCAGAGAGAGAAATGATACTTTGCCTGTAGGAGAACACCAAATTGATGACAGTAGTTACCTCATTCGAAAGCATGGAGGCTGCAGTATTTTTCAAGGGCTCTGAGAATGAAACCGTCAACCAAGAATTATACACTCAATGAAAATATTCTTTAGTAATAAATAGAGGAAATTGAGACATTTTCAAGACAAGGGAAACTAAGAGAATTTGTTACCAGCCTTCTTATCCTAAAAGAATGCCTGCAGAAAGTTCTTGAAAAAGAAAGGAAATGATAAAGGACCATCAGTAAGGAAGAAAGGGCAACAGAAAGAATAAAATATGGGTAAACATAATATACTTTCCTTTTCCTCTTGCGTTCTTTAAATTATGCTTGATGATTGAAGCTAGAATTCGAACAGTGTCTGTAGTTCTCAATGTATGAAGAAGAGATATTTAAGATAAATGTAATATAAATAATGGTAAAAGCATGTAAACAGAGGTAAGGTTTCTATACTTCACTAAACTGACAAAATGTTACATGAGTGGTGTGTTGATCTTAGACTTCTCAGCCTCCAGAATTGCAAGAAATAAATTTAATAAATAAATAAACAAATATGCAATTAGGCACCCAGATTTCTTCCAGTCATTCCAAGATCAGTAAAACCTTAAAATATATGTATGTCGGGATACCTGGGTGGTTCTATCAGTTAAGTGTCTGCCTTTGTCTCAGGTCATGATCCCAGAGTCCTGGGATTGAGTCCCACATCAGGCTCCTTGCTGGGGGTGGGGCGGGAGCCTGCTTCTCCCTATTCCTGCTGCTCCCCCTGCTTGTGCTCTTTCTCTCTCTCTCAGTCTCTCTCTGACAAATAAATAAAATCATTAAAAAACAAAAATATGTGTGTATATACACACACATATATATATACATACATATATGACTTGATAATATATAATATGATAATATATATAACGTGATACCTGTAGCAATCACTATAAAAGTCTGTTTAAAGTTATATGCTCAAAAACATTATAGATAAAATAGACTTTATCTTAGTCCATTTGGGCTCCTGTAATGAAATACCACAGACTAGGTAGCTTATCAACAACAGAAATTTATTTATTACAGTACTCAAGGCTGAGAAGCCAAAGATCAGGGCACCAGCATGGTTACATTTGGTGAGGGCTCTATTCATAGCCCTCTTTTCCTGGCCTCTTCTCGCTGTGTCCTCACATGGTGGGAGGGATTAAAAAACTATCTCTGGAGCCTCTAAGGCACTAATCGCTTTCATGAGAACTCTACCCTCACAACCTCAATACCTCCCAAAGGCCCACCTCCTAATACTATCACCTATGGGGAAGGTTAGGATTTCAACATATGAATTTTAGAGGGATACAAACAGAATAGTGGAGTTCTAGAAAAAAAGTTTAGCTCACTGGAAGGCAAGAAAGAGAAATGAAAAAGAGAAAAACCAATTAGAAAATGGGCAAAAGATATCAAGAAACATTTTACCAAAGAGGATATATGGATGGCAAATAAGTACATGTTAAAAATGTTCAACATCATTAGATATTAGGGAAGTGCAAATGTTATTGGTTCATATTTATGAGAGTGGCTAAAAAAAGTACAACAGTTTGCTGGCAAGGATTTGGAGAAAATGGATCGCTCACACATTGCTGGTGGGAATGTAAAATGATATAACCACTCTGGGAAAGTTTGGCAGTTTCTTATAAAACTAACATGTTCTTCTTATACTACCCAGCAATTGCAGTCCTGGGCATTTATCCCAGAGAAATGAGAACTTATGGTCACAGAAAAAAAGAAAAACTGTACACAAATGTTTATAGCAGCGTTTTTTATAATAACCCCAAACCGGAAACTACCCAGATGTCCTTCAGTGGGTGAATTGTTACACCAACTGTGGCACAACTAGATCATGGAATAGTACTAAGCAATGAAAAGGAACAAACCATTAATACATACACGTAACGAATTGGGTGTATTTCATGGGTATTATGCTGAGTGAAAAAAAAGTCACAATGTGGGGCGCCTGGGTGGCTCAGTGGATTAAAACCTCTGCCTTCAGCTCAGGTCAGGATCCCAGGGTCCTGGGATCGAGCCCCGCATCTGGCTCTCTGCTTGGCAGGGAGCCTGCTTCCCTTCCTCTCTCTCTGCCTGCCTCTCTACCTACTTGTGATCTCTGTCTGTCAAATGAATAAGTAAAATCTTTTTTTAAAAAAAGTCACAATGTGACATAGGATTTCATTTTATAACCTTTTGAAGTGTTGAAGTTATGAAGTTGGAAAACACATTAATGGCTGCTAAGGGTTAGGGATAGTGGAGGGAAGGATGATGAATTTGAGTGTACAGGGAAATCTGTGGGGATGTTATAATTCTGTATATTGGTTGCTGTGGTGATTACTATAGAAACCTCCGCATGTGGTAGAACTATACACATATATCATACCAGTGTCAGTTTCTTGGTTTTGATATTGTATTATAGTTCCATAACTGTGCCCATTGGGGGAAGTAGCTGAAGAGGTACATAGGATTTCTCTGTACTATCTTTGCAATTGCCTATGTATCTATAGTTATTTCAGAATAAAAAGTTAAACATTTTTAAAGTAGAATTAATAAAATTTGTTTTTTCAAAAATCATGCTGGTTGCATTAGCTAAGTGTTAGCTGGTTGGCCACCATTACTGCCACCAATGAACACTGGATACTACATGCTGCCATTAGTCCTGCTACCAGTGCTGCTCCTAGAAACGGACTGTAGTAGAATTGACTCCACAGGTGTGTGGGGTCTGTAAACCCTACGATTTCAAAAAAAAAAAAAAAAAAAGTCTGTGTATTCCAAAGATAGGTCTGATTCTTAACAAGCTCCTGGGGGATAATCTCTAAGCCCTTGGACTATTCAGCCTGATTAGAGTGTCTTTTTGTTTACTTGGAACTTTGGGCGATACTAGATAGTTTATGTTAACAGTGTGATTTATAGTAGGCCTTGGCCCTTTTGGTATTGTATATTACATATACAGTGGGCCTGTGGCCTTGTGGTACCTCCGCACAGGCTGGAGGCTGAGTAACTAAGGTCAGCCACACGAGTGTCCAGTGCCTACCTGACTGACCCTCAGTAAAATCCCAGCCCAGGCAAACTTCTCAGGTTGCCGCCTAACTTGCTGGGAGATTTAAGCACCGGCCATACAACAACACTGAGAGAAGACAACCAGAAGCATATGCCCAGTTTCTCCTGGAGTCTTTCCTCTGCACCTTTTGGTTTTGTTGATTTAAAATCAGTATGCTTTTGCTGTAATAAAAAAAATAACCATGACTTTAACACCTTCTCTGAGTTCTGTGAGTCCTTCTAGTGAATCATTGAACCTCAGGGTAGTTTTCAGGACCTTGCCACACTGGTAAATCCTAGATCACATTCTCTTGGCTGCTAAGGGAATGTGAAAAAGTAAATATTTGGCCTTCATAAAGGCTTTTGTAGCTTGAATTGTTATGTAGTATACAGTATATAACACAGTATTCCCTTACTAAAACATGAAACAAATAATTGAAGTATATCTAACCCCAAGGGTTTTCAATAAGCATCTGTAGGACTGTAGAAAGAGTCCTAAAAATAAGACAACGAGATAAAGAGATAAAAAGGCTTGCACAATTACTTTACAAATAAATCTAATAGGTCCATTAATACATGAATGTGTGTTTCACTACATGCATCAGAAATGTAAATTAAAACCACAGGAGAGATACCAATAAAATACATGTCACATTGACACAAAGTTTGGAAAAGTTTTTATATTACCAAGCACTGTAGAGAATGTCAGTCTTATTCCTGGGCATCTGGTATCACGAATGAAAAACATTAAGCATTAAATACAAGGATATATGTACAAGTATTTTATTGCAGTGTTGTGTGCATGTATTTGCTCCCCAAAACATTGAAACTAGACGACTGTCATTGGGGAAATGATTGACTACATTGCAGTACATACCTATCGTGGAATATTATGCAGCAGTGTAAAAAATGAGTCAGAGGTAGATTAGTGTTAACTAAAATAAATCTGTTGAATTAAAGTGTATATGACCTTAATTTTTGTGAAATAGTAAAAAATGACTTTTTAAATATGGAAAGATACAAAAATGGTTGTTAAAATGCATGTTTGGCAGATGAGGGTTGAGGTGGGGGAAAGGAGTGGGAGGCAGTTAAGTGAAAGAATGCAGTTTAAAATACAGCATATATATAATCCCATTTTTGTAAGGATATGTATGCACAAAGTATTACATGAAAAAGGTAGCATCAGAATCTTATCAGTTATCTCAGGTTGGTGTGGTGCCATTTGGAGTGATGTTTACTTAATTTCTAAAATACTTAATGTTATTATTTAAATTTTTATTTTCATTTTTTAAAGATTTTATTTATTTATTTAGTGTGTGTGTGTGAGTGGGGGTAGGGACAGAGGAAGAGAAAGAGAATCTCAAACAGACTCCACACTGAGCATAGAGCCTGACGCAGGGCTCGATCTCACAACCCTGAGATCATGACCTTAGCTGAAATCAAGAGTCAGGTGTTCAACCGACTGAGCCACCCAGGTGCCGCAGTGTTTAAATTTTTAATGACAAATATGCACTGTTTGTATAAGGAAACACAGGAAGGAAACACAGGAAAGTCAGGTTTCTGGCTTGAGCAACAGGGTGGATGGTGTGATTCATTCATTCATTAACAAACATTTTTGAGCATATAAAATATGCCAGGTATCATTGTAGATACAGGGTATATAGCAATGAATAAAACAAAATGAAAATCCATTTCCCTAAAAGGCTTTTTATTCTGAGGGGGAGAGAGTGGCATGACTAAGGGAGAAACACAGTGTCCATGGGGAAGAGGATATGTACAAAGGAATCGGTTTGAGACCTATTAAATTTGAAAATATTGAGAACTATCCAGTTGCAGAAGTGAGGCAGGCAGTTGGATTATGGATCTAGAATTCATAGGCCAAAGCAAGACTGGAGATACAGATATAGAAGCAGATAGCATATAAAATGATGTTTCAGACCTCTTTTCCTGAGTCTGATCACGTCCCACTGCAGACACTTTACAGAGGAAGTGCTGAGGAAAAACAGGCAGCTGACAGGGGAGGTTGCTATGCAACAGATGAGGAAAGTCAGCCAGCCAGGCAGAATTGATGTTGGCCCTTGGGGACCAAATGCTGCCATCTTCCTAGCATTAGCTTTCTTTCATATGCAGACTCCTGGCAGGAATTGATGCCAGAACAAATGTGAAATGTACCAAGGTCTGCCTTGTATTTTTGGAAAGTATCAGTTAATTTGAGTCATTTCACATCTGTATATGATTTTCTGTCTGAGTCTCCAGTCATCTGGAAGCATATCAGCATGTGTGTCCTTGGGTCGGACACCAGTCAGTGCTATTTGTGCTTCCCATTTTGTATGTTGAGAATCTGGCTTAGGAAGTGGAATGACCTGAGCCAGCTCACACAGCTAGGGGTAGAATATCCCAGCAATTCATCCCAGGAGTTGAGGCCCAAGCCCTGGAAGGAACCAGGGTAAACATTTATACTAAATCCAGGCTTGCCGTGGTTTAGGCACATAAGTGCCTGATTGTCCTGGCTTCTCAAGCGGGCACCAGGAAGGCCTTAGGGGCAGCGGTGTTTGTGCCACTCACAGGGAGAGAACTGACAATGGGAACAGGGAATGGACCCCCCAGGAACAATTCCCACACCTGGATGGACCCACATAGAGGGGGTGGGGACTAGGGGTCTCTGTGTTCTCCCCCGTGCAGAGCATGAGCTTAAGTCCCAGTGAATACAAATCTTGCTTGTTTAGAATAGGTGTTGACAGGGCACAGGAGGTGTATGTGTGGGATCTGTTGCTCAAAACTGAAGAGGGTAGGGTGCTTCAGTTCCCAGGCCAGCATTAGTGGAACAAGGATTTTGGAGTCAAGAAGACCCAAGGCCCACATTTTGCATTTTCTCTTGACTGGTTCTGTGGCCTTGTCTAGGTCATTCAGTGTGTCTGTGCTTTAGCTTTCTGACCTGTAAAATGGGGTTGCTGACATTCACCTCCCAGGGCTGCCTGAGAGAAAGACAACCCCCAGCACAGATTGCGCTGTGATGTTCAAGCTGTTCCCTTCCCTCCCCTCCTCACCTGCGCACAAAATATGCGCAGGGCTGGAGCTGCACAAAGGACAGGAAAGAAGCTAATGTTTATGAGTCTGGGATCTGTTGAGAGGGATCATACGAATTCTTGTGACAGGTGCAGACTTTCTACCTCCAACAGTGTATTCTGTCTGGCCATTCCTTTCCCTGGGTCCCAAAGTAGGTGAGCTTAGCAGGAGCCTAGCACTTGTTGCCGTAGAGACCCCACACGGACACCTCCTTAATAGTGACTTAAGTGGTGCTAGGCGCGGGGGCGTGTGTGTGGAGATGCTTGCCGACTGGACAGGAGGGGCCACAAGAGAGGAGGGATAGAACAGAGACGCATTGCGGAAAAGGTAGGGGGCTGGCGTGTGGGGCAAGGGGTGGGACCTAAAGGCACAACGCATCTGTTTGGGGGAGGGGATATTGATGAAGGAGGTGGGACCGTGGTATACTGTCGACCTGGTTGGTGGTGGGATGGTGTGTTGGCAAAGGGGCGGGATTGCCGTCCACTGCACATGCGCACCACGGTGTTCAGGACGAAGCTTTTGTTGGGGAAGCGGGCGGGACTTTTATTTGGTCGGTCAGGTCTTGCGCATGCGCACAACTATCTGAGGCGGTGGGTGGTATATTAGGCGGAGAGGCGGGGTCGTCCTAGCTGCCGCGCTGGCATTTTCTCCTGGACAAGGAGAGGGTGCGGCTGCTGAGAGCCGAGCACTGCAATCCCGATCTTCTGAGTCGTGAAGAAGGGAGGCAACGAGGGGGTTGGGGTTGGGGCCTGAGGCAAGGTGAGATTTAGCCCCCAGACAGGGCATCTGCCCCCTGGTGCGGGCCTCCCATTTTTCATTTCGATCCCTTTATCCCGGATTCTGATCCCCCTTCCACTCCCCGAACCCCCATTCACGCCCCTCACCCGATCCTCCCTTACTCAGAACCCCTGTTCGTTATCCGAACCCCTCCCATCGTTAAAAATCTCCACAGATTTCGCGACCTCAATCTGTACTGTCATACGATCCCTCCTGATTTGAAACCTCCATTCAATTTACCATATGCGAGTCCCAACCCACTCCCCCTGGATTCAGAACTATTAGGGGCTTTCCAAACCCCGATTTGAAGCTTCTCCCCGTCAGTAGCTTTTCGGGATTCAGAGCCTCCATCCTGACACCCATTCACTTTTCCCACTCTGATCCAGCCCATTCCCTTCACATTCAGCGCCTCATTCTCCCCCACAGTCAAACACCCCCCCCATTTGGTCCTTCCTATTTGCCCTCTGTAGTATAACGCCCAGCTCCTCCCCCACATCCCCCAGGCTCTGCTCTTGCCAGAGGGACAGGAGCCATGGCTCAGAAAATGGACTGTGGTGCGGGCCTCCTCGGCTTCCAGGTGAGATCTCCACTCCCCACCCCACCATTTCCCTAGCCGACAGTTCCCTGGGGCCCCTTTGGCTGCCCAAAAGCCTGGATCTGATTTTGCCCTCTTCGTGCCTAGGCTCCGTCGTCTTTCAAATACCCATGGTTTATTGGGGGGGGGGG
>PISX010028774.1:0-21060 GCA_004024625.1 Mellivora capensis | reverse complement strand
AAAAAAAAAAAAAAAGAAGTGAATTAATAAAAAAAAAAAAAAGAACAAAGAAACTGCTGTGGGAGAGACTGGAGGGAACATAACTTAAGTACACTTCCCAGTGAACTATTGCTATGTAGAAATGCAGAGCAAGTGATCGAGGGCTTCTGATTTTTCAAGGGGCAATGCAAATCTGTATTCTTATTTAAAACCCTCTGATACCTGAATGTTGGCAACATGTCCACTTTGCAAACACACACTCATGCATGCACACACACACAATCACTGTGAGCTCTGATTTAAAGAGTGCCCCAAATGAACTAACAACTAGTGTTGGAGCTTCATATAAAAATAAGACACTGAGGCAGACAACTGTCTGAAGAAAGCTGTGCAGCGGGGCTTAAGACAGTAAAACCATGCTGGGAACTTTATCTGGGCCTACAGGTAGACAAGGGAGCTTGCCTACTCGTGGCCTGGGAATAAAACACAAGAGGAAAAGAGTGGGGATTGGGAAACTACTTGGGCTTAGAAAGATGAGAGGAATACACAGTCCTTTCCCCTCAAGGAGAGACAAAAGAGCTCTATGGCCATGGAGTGTGAGAGCAGGAGGATAGGATGTGGCTTGGTATTGGCAAGAGCAATCTCCCAGTGACCTCTCAGGGATGAAAGGGAGGAAGGCTTCAAGGGGAAAATGCACCACAAACATGAAATACATTCGCCAAGAAAACAACAGCTAGGGGCAGGGCCAGCATTACAGTAAGTTTCTGTTTCTTTTTTTTTTTTTTCTTTTTTTCTTTTTTTAAAGATTTACTTATTTATTTGAAAGGAAGAGAAGAGAGAAAGAGAGCACACATAAGTTGGTGAGGGAGAGAGAGAATCTTCAAGCAGAGTCCCCACTAAGCGTGGAATCCAATGTGAGGCTCAATCCCAGGACCCTGAGATCACGACCTGAGCTGAAATCAAGAGTTGTACGCTCAACCTACTAAGCCACCAGGAGTCCCCAAATTTCTCCTTTTAAAACTGTTTTTTCTAGGTAGATCCTGTTATTGGAACATTATAGGGAGAAAATGGTTCAGTTTGTCATTTTCTTACACTGTGAAAAGTAAAAAGAAATTAAAACATCAGGAGCTTTGATATGTGATACAACTAAAAAAAGTATATCCACAAATGCAAATGAATTAGATTCTAAATAAAGGTATGTAGATATCATTTTATATTTCATGTATTTAAAATATGGACAACACTATAATGTAAAATCATCTGTGTCTACATCTTTAGAATGATTTCTTAAGAGTTTATAATCAGCATTTTATGTCATCTAGGTTTTCTCAACCTTGAATCATAAATTTATTAAATAAATATTATTTGAATATAAATATATAATGTATAGGTATATATTTCAAACATATGTGTATATATATATATGTAATTCTAGTAATTCTACTGGCACAAATATAAAGTTTTTTGGATGCATATGTATTGTATAAACACATGTCCAACGTTCTCACACACAGAGCAGTAGCCATAAAAGCAAATAACTTCATTTCAATGGCAAATGTTTCATTGCTCAGTTCTTTTTGGGTTTCTCTTATTCTCTTGAATTATTTTTTCCCATAAATTCTACAAGCTCAGCAAGTGTTCACCTTTCAATACTTACAGGATGATTACCATGAATGAAGACTCATTACAGTTTAAATAAGAGAAATAGTCTTAAAAGAAATTTACAAAATGTATTAAGGGTGCCATTTAAACCTACACCCAATTGGCAATGGTGATTTATTAACTATGCATTCCTCCCCAGAAATAGTGGAAGTTAGTGAATGTTACACTAAAGTACATTAAGTCAAACACTTAAATGATAAAATAGATTAGAAAGTGATTTTACGTAATAAACAATAAAGTTCTTCTATACTGACCTCCTCTAAGATATGCTAAAGGAGACAGTAAGGTATTCAACCAAGAAAATGGATAGAATAGGCTGACTCACAAGAGGGGTATACATTCTCTATGATTTCCCCCTGCTGCTATATAGAAGGATTATATGACTTTTTTTCAATTGCATTGTCTGAAATTGATGACTACCCTATCCCTCCCATGAGCTGGTTAAAAGAAAATAACCACATTTGCAAGAGAAACAAAAAGAATCACATCCTCCCCTAGTTTGTATCTAAAGTAACATTAAATTCAAAATACAAGAAGAGAAATAATGCAATAAATTCAAAATACAAAAGAGAAACACAAATCAGAGGAAATGTAACTTCTGAAATATTATGGTATACTACAAAAGACAGCATCAGGATTGTAAGAAATCTGATTTCAAACTCCTAATGTTTTTGGAATGAAATCTATGAGTAGGTAGATACCTTGTTACATTATCAATGGTCCCGAATTTTAGGTCTATATCTACCATAATCAAGCAAACAAGCATCATTATTCAATAGTAACTAAAAACAATATAAAGAATATGGGCTCTAGGTCACAGCTGGTTATTAACAGAATAGGAAATGGGAATGGTGATTTTCCAAATTCTAATTGTTTAAGAAAGGGTGCATGTTTTTTTATCTTTAATTTTATTTTATTATTATTATTTTTAAACTACACACAACCTCTTTTCATTTTTTTAAAGATTAATAAAACAGGAGAACCTGGGTGGCTCAGTCGTTAAGCATCTGCCTTCGGCTCAGGTCCTGATCCCAAGGTCCTGAGATCCAGCCCTGCATCAGGCTCCTTGCTCAGTGGGGAGCCTGCTTCTCTCTCTTGCACTCCCCCTGCTTGTATTCCCTCTCCTGCTGTCAAATAAATAAAAAAAAATCTTTAAAAAAAAGATTAGTAAAATAAATAAAATAAATGTTATGGAAAGGCAAACCATTCTTTCCTGTGCTCTCAAGAGGGTTATAGCATAATAATGACTAGCTAGGAAAGACTGTCCAAGATACTGAAGTGAGTGAAGCATGTCAGTCATTTCTGTTTTTTTTTTTTTAAGATTTATTTATTTATTTTAGAGAGAGAAAGAGAGGGTAAACAAGAGGAGGGGGATGTGTAAAGGGAGAAGGAGAGAGAAATTTAAGCAGACTCCTCACTGAGCATGGTGCCTGACACAAGGCTTAACAGGGGGCTCAATCTCATGACCTGGAGATCAGGACCTAGAAATTATAACCTGAGCCAAAATCCAGTCAGATGCTTAACTGACTGTACCATCAAGATGGCCTCAGTTTAGTTATTTCTTGAAAAGGAAGTTTGGAGGGAGGCAGTACAGTAAAGTGATTAGGTCTATAGGCTTTGAAGTTATATTCCCTTGGATGAAGCTTGGTTTAATAATTTGAGAAAGTTACTGAACCTCTCTGGGTCTTTCAGTTCCTCTCTCTATAAATGATAAAAGCAACTACCTCTTGTGTGTGTGTGTGTGTGTGTGTTTGTGTGTGTATGTGAAAATTATATGAGATAAATGTTAAGCACTTAGGTCACTGCCTGGCATGTATGCTAGATTGTATCAAATTAGGAGATGGTTATTAAAAGTGAATGGGACTTCTGGCTATGGCAGACAAACTTGTAAAAGATCATTTCTCCTACTGAGATCAAGCAGGAAAGATAAATAACATATGGAAAGCACCTGTTGAAGGCATCAGGTGGCCATAAAGAGCAAAGACTTGAAAAGCCAAGATTCCAGAGAAAGGAAATCACAGAAGTGAATGCAATACCAATGCATCTGGCAATTTACAAGCAAGATTTAGAGACTGAGAAACTGAACAGAACTTCAGATTTGAAGCTGAGGAAAACACAGGGGTTCAGGGCCATTAAGGCAAAAGGTCCTATAGTAAAACCCAGGCCTGGGTGGAGGTTCCTGAAGGACTACTTTCTAAGAATAAGTGCTAACCAGAAATACACCAGTCTTTATAAGGACTGATGCTCAACTTTGAATGAGCTTAGCCCTGACAGTATTAAATAATCTCTTCCATCCTACCTGCCAAACAGAAAAGGCAAACACTCATTGGAGGAAGAAAACATCATCCACAACCTCAAAGTATCTTTTTAGTGGTTGTAAACAATGCCCAACATTGGATCAAAAATTATCTGGCATGCAAGGAGATGGGACCAATGGATGAAAATCTAGAGGAGAAGCCAAAAAAGAAAAAAAAAAAGACACGATAGAAACAGACCCACAGGAAACCTAGATATTGGTTATCAGCCATAAACTTTAAAGGAACTATTATTATTATATTAAGGAAATAGAGGGCAAGATGGTTAATTTAATCAGATAATTAAAATTGATGCCCAAGACACAAACGGATACTGTGAAACTGGAAAATGCATTAAAGTGAACAGTTGGTAATCTGACAGAAAATTAAGAAAAGGACAATCTGCTTTTTGGGTTTTCACTTCATCCCAAGTAAATGGTATCTTTGAAGTGAACTAAAATAAACAGCTGTGTAACAATGGGGAGCTATAACTTAGAATAGAATTTATGCCTCCATCAGAAAGGATGAATACCCAACTTTTGTAGCAACATGGACAGGACTGGAAGAGATTATGCTGAGTGAAATAAGTCAAGCAGAGAGAGTCAATTATCATATGGTTTCACTTATTTGCGGAGCATAACAAATAACACGGAGGACATGGGGAGATGGAGAGGAGAAGAGAGTTGAGGGAAGTTGGGGGGGAGATGAACCATGAGAGACTATGAAGTCTGAAAAACCACCTGAGGGTTTTGAAGGGGCGGGGGGTGGGAGGTTGGGGGAGACAGGTGGTGGGTATTATGGAGGGCACGCATTGCATGGAGCACTGGGTGTGTTGTAAAACTATGAATTCTGTTACGCTGAAAAGAAATGAAATAAAAAAAATTAATTAAAAAAATAGAATAGAATTTTAAATCTTTAGTTCAATAATACAGAGCTACAACCTCAGGAGAGGTAACTTATTTATTTAAAGGAATCCAAACCTCCACTATTCCTCTTACCAGTTTGGGTAGAAGAACACTGGGGTTTTGATGGGAGAGCTCTGAATGACCCGAAGAAATCTGTATTCACTCCTATTTTAAACAGCAGTATTACCCTCTTACCTCAATCCCATTATAAGCAAAATTGTTGTAAGTGCAAATGTATGTTCTAATTTTGACCATTACTGATCTAGTTTGTACTGTAAAAAATTATACTTTTGGAGAAATGACTATATGAGGAACATGGCAGAGTTGAAGGTCATCTGAGTGGTTAATATGGGCAGATGGCATGTTAAGAGTTAATAAAAGAAACATAATTATCCACTGGAATACATCACTTGAGGGAAATAAAAATGAAATTTGTGTCAATAAGTTTATTCAATGCATTACTAATTTTAGTCTACAATTAAACCAAGTGCTCTGTAGGTAGTTTCTGCATACATCAGATTTTTTTCTTCTCACTCACATAAAATAAAATAAAACAAAGCTGGCATTAGCCAGTTAGGAGAAACTCAGTACAGAAAGAATTATACTTAGTTCCCTATCTGTAATGTTGGTTCTGTAAATTTAACCTGGACAGGAACACAAATTATACTCTTTATTAAGTGCTTATGATTTCACTAGCTCTGTAACTCAACTAGGAATACTTCTAACTGTATGAGATTGTAATTGTATCATTTATTGGAGTCAGATAAAAAGATTATTAAACACCAAGCATTAGCCAATAATTTAAAAAAAATGAGAATATATTTGTGAATTGTTATACATAATCTTCTTGGGAAAGAAAAAAATAATGTTGAGGTATCTTGGCATCACCAAATTAGAGACTTTAGTCCTGGATTTGTCCTTAACTAACTCTGCAACCTCAAGCATGTTATCTAACCTTTCTGATGCAGTCTGCTTAGCTATAAAACAAAGATAATTTTGCATGATCTAATTCTATAATTAAGCTATACACATTTATTAAATACCTTCATCACCAGTGCCTTTATGAATATTAAGAATATAAGATATTGCTGAAGAATAGAAAACTATATTGTATGTGAAAGCACCTTGTGAAGGATAATACATTATGCAAACAACTAACTATTTTATGCTATTTTGATCATAAATGTTTTCTAGAAATGTCAGAAACATCTAGTTTTCTTCTCAAGTGCAAAGGAACCCTTACTGTGGCAAATTTTACAAATAGAAATTTACATCAGCAAAATAAAATGTATGACAATTACTGGAAAAATTAAGGTAGAATATGAAATAAAAAGTTGCTTTCTAACCAGAATAAAGAAAGAACAATAAGGCCAATAATAAAGCAATGACTTCTTTAGAACTCTGAGTTCAGAAGGACTAGTGTTCAATAGGATAATAGTCTGGAAATATAAAGAAAGTGTTAAAATTGCCTATCAGTGTAATATTCCCTATGACAAAACAGGAAAATCAGAGTGGAAAATTTTTCTTTGATTACAATAAAGAAACAAAAAACATTTTAAAAATACCAAATCCACTACAAAGAAGGAATAGGAAAAATGAACTGTTACTCTGCAATGTGAGACATCCATGGAGAATAGTATAAATAAAGATGATGATTTTTATAATCAAGACTAGAAAGAGAGACCACAATAATAAAAAAAAAATCTGTTTTGAAAAAGCCTACAGTTAGTGAGATTTAAGACCCTATGCTTACTGACCCTACTTCTTTCCAGAAACTTTGCTACTGCTGGTTTAAAAAGTTGAAAATTAACATTCTATAACAATACTCTGCAGTCTTAGGATTATACTAGATTATTATGAAAACTAGAAATGAACGAGTCCCTTTGAGCTATATTCTCCCAGCTTGCAAGTTAGGTGATACAAGAATATGGAGGGCTATGATATTAAACCATAGCTGTGGATAAGAAGCACCAAGCAGAACAGATTCTATATTATATTCTATTTATATTATTACCCCAAGTAAAAATGATCAATACCACATGGAAGAATTCTCCAAAGGAATGGAAATATTTGAAATGATTATAAGATTACCAAAAGCTGACCTAGTTAACTGAAATAAAACTATCCCTCACCCTATAGAAAAAATGTATTTCAGAAAACTTGACCAAAGTGAATAATTTTTAAATTTTCGACATACTTTTACTAGTCAAGGATGCATTTGTTAACAAAAAATAACCCTTCAAATGATATACTGAGTCTGTATTATTATAAATACCCATTAACCCATGGGTTAATATGCTTAGCAACTGTCTAAAATATCACATCTACTGTTCCTAGAATATTATTCTTTTGTTCTTTTTTTTTCCTGAAAATTTTTTTCTTATATTTATTTTGTTCCCCAAAAGTTTAGGTTGTCTAATAGACTGTGATTATATTGTCAATAGACTTTCTAAGCTAAACATGTTATTATTTTAATTTAGACATTCTGTAAATTTAAGGCAATAATTTAGTAAATCTCCATTCTTTGCTTTGTGAATTTGGTAAAATGAAACAAACCATAAGTTTAAATTCCATTCTTATTTCTGTCACTTAGAATGCTAATTAATTTTGCCTATTGGGTTGAAATATACACTGGCCAAAGGGATTGTGGGTCCTAATATGCCTTCAGTACTGGGTCATGGAGCCACACAAGTTTTCATGTATATTAATATTTTTAGAGTCAGAATCAAAACATGTCATGGAAATTGAAAGGCAAAAAGAAACAAAAAATAAATATAATCAGATGTAGGAGAGAAGTCCTTCCAAGTTGGAAATACTTTTTCTTAGAGATATTTCATTATAATACCATCAGAATATAATTTCATAATTCTATGAAATTCACTAATCATAATACCAATGATATCAGAATACAAAACAAAATCCAAAGAATTAACAATCAGTGCCACCTAGTAGATTAAAAAAAATTTTTTTTATATGAAGCAAAAGAAACCAAGACATGAGAAAGTGATTGGAGGTCCATGATTATAAATTGTCCCTTTCTTGACATTTGGAGAAAAAGATAGAAGTCAAGATCAAGGGAAAAGGACATCATCAATACATTACTTACTTCTTTGTATCCAAAGATGATGCGTCCGTCCATGAGGAGGGTTGCCTGGAATGTGAAGCTTCCCAGGTTGTAATTATCCTGGAGATGTACGTGGTCCCACTGGACAACAAGTGCTGTGCCTATAAACCCCATTGAAACAGAAGAAATGCATTGATAAATATATATCAATCAATTCTGGTGACAGACTTCACAAATAGTCTTCAAATCTAATAGTTGTGCCTCTTAAATTTTACATGGTTAATTGGAATTCATTACTGAAATAGTATTTGGGATATTTTTAAACAGTTGAGTATTCTCAACATATTTAGTAAAACCTAATCTCATACTGAGATTAATATTGAGCCCAGTATGAGGGAATTTTGCCTTAGGAAGTCCATTAATGTTAATGGGTACTGTCTGCTTAAATTTCTATGAGCCACTTTCAAAATGCAACCCAAGTGGATTGAATGAACTTCAAATACATTTGTCAAATGCTGAGAAAGAAAGGGACACATTCAGGAAAGCTAGAATCACTTATAAAAGACCTGAAAATGTTTCTTCAATACTTAGAATTATACTTTTCCATGCTGAAAAATATTCCTTCATCACTAATGGGAATTTTCTTCTCTGGTTCACAATACTGCATTTCTGTCTTTGTTGTATTGCTTCAAGGAGGTTGCAAGGCAGCTTAAAGGGCCCCAAGTAAAGATTTCTGAAGCCCCCTTGAGGTACATTGGGAGGAATGAATCTTCAGTGCTATGTATCATATTCTGATGAGTCAATCAGCCAGAATCAACTATAAAACTATTAACATGAAATGTGAAGTGAAATAGCTTAATAGCCACCGATGAGAACTCACAGTTTTGTTTTAAATGACATTGTTTATTTTCAGTTTTTTCCTAAAAGAAAAAAAAATGAGCAGCTAAAATTTAGCTTAGCTCTAAGTATTGGATTTTTTTGGTTGGTTAAAAAAAAAATCATGTTTACATTCTGTAAAAATGTTTTACAGAAATGAAAAGTATTTTACAGAAATTGAAATTCATAGAACTAAAAGAGATAAACTTATCTCACAGGTCAGTAAATATCTGATTGAAAAGGAAAAAAGAACCAAGATTGTATGACAGAGAGCTTCTGGGTTAGTGAACATGTGGAATTGCTGGGAGAGTAGTGTGCTCCACACCTCTTCCCACGTGCCTTGCTTTATGGGCTTCTTCCATCTGACTGCTCATAACTTAATCCCTGTATTTGATTGATGTAAAACAGAATACTGTCTGCACTGTGTTTTTGAGTTCAACATAATGCTGAAAGCTTTTGACCAAGATGTGACATGGGAGGCTTCTGAATTTCCCTCCTCCCATGGACACACCCAATATACACACAGAACTACACACAGAGCAATTTCTTCTGAGAGAAATCTAAAAACTAGCTGAGTAACTACTGTAATTTGGGCAACTGAGAAAATACCCACATTGAAACTGCATATATCTAGGTACTGTGATCCTCTCTGAAGCCCAAAAGAGCCAGCAGGCACACCCCGCCCCCCCCACCTTCTTCTTTTTGCTCACTTTGACAATAAAAACAGGTAACCAACATCCTTTTGAAAAGGAGCTTGCACATGTCTGGCACCCAGCTTTGGTTGCTGTCACCCAAGAGACAGGCCCCCAGATCACCTGGTTCTGATAGACAACTGGATTTCCATTTACAAGTCCCATAGGACTGCAGCAGACAAAGAAACAACAGGTATGCGCATGAGTACTTGCCATGGCTATGCTCCCAGGGCTCAGCAGAGAGAAAGCAGACAAAAATGCCCATCTTGCCCTGGAAGGGTGTGACTACATACTTTATAAGCTGTAGCATGAGGGTCTGGCTTTTAGTCCATTTAGCTGTTGACTATTATCCTCCCTAGGACCCAAAAGAGTTGATGAGCACTTCCCTCACCATCTCTCTCTGGCTAACTTCAATAATAAAACCAAGCTGCCAGTATCTACCTTGAAAGAGCTTGTCCACACATCTAGTGTCCTCACTTTTATAGTTTAGCCATCCAGGAGTTAGGCAGCCAAATCACCTTGCTCTGACAGAAGATTATATTTACAAGTCCTAGAGGAATTATAGCAAATAAGCAGTTTCTAGATGGGTGAAGGAGCACCTCCTTACGGCTAGTAGAGAGACCAGGCAACAATGCCTATCTCCCAGTATCCCCCCGGAAGCAGTTTGACTGCATGCTTTCTTAGCTGCTGCCTGAGGGTCTGGCTCCAGATCAACCCCACATGTAAGTGTTAACTATGATCATTCCCTTTGAAACACTGATGGATCTCGGCACAGGGAACCTCAACCACAGGGAACCTCTGAGAACAAACACTATGATTATCAGGGATAATCATAGAGATTTGGATGCAGTTTGTGTCCTACATAAGCCACTCTGACAAGACTAGAGGACATGGATATTTTATCTAATGTGCAGAAGCTAACAGAGTCAAGAAAATGAAAACAAACAAACAAACAAAAAAACCCAAAAACAGAAAACAAAAAACAAAACAAAAAACAACAGGGAAATATGTTCCAAACAAAAGAACAAGATAAATCTCCAGAAACCAACCTTAATGAAACACCAGTAAGTTAATTTACCTAAATGAGTTCAAAATAGCAGTCATAAAGATGCTCACTGAGGTTACAAAGCAATACATGAATGAAGTGAAAATTTCAACAAAGAAATAGAAAATCATTAAAAAAGTACTAAATACAAATCAGATGAAGAATCCAATACTGACCTGAAAATTTTAATAGAGTGGTTCAATAAGAGTCTAGATGAAGTAGAAGAAAGGAACAATGCACATGAAGACAGGGCGGTGCAATTCATCCAATCAGAAAACAAAAAGAAAAGAATGAAGATAGCTTGAGGAATGTATGGGACACCATCAAGTGGACTGATGTTCATATTTTAGGAATCCAAGGAGGAGAAGAGAGAAAGAAAGGGGAAGAAAGCTTGTTCAAAGAAATAATGGCTGAAAACTTCCATAACCTGGAGAAATAAACAGACACCCAGATATAGGAAGCCCCAAAATAACAAATAAATTGAATCAGGGAGGCTAACATTTAGACACACTATAATTAAATTATCAGAAGTTGAAAACAAAGAATCTTAAAAGCAGCAAGATGGACTGCTTACAAAGGAACCCCCATAAGACAATGAGAAGATTTTTCAGCAGAAAACTTGCAGGCCAGAAAGAGTAGGAGGAGATATTCAAGGTGCTGATAGAAAGGAAAAAACCATCAACCAAGAGTACTCTACCAAAAAGAGCTGTCCTTCAGAAATGGCAAAGAAATGAGAGTTTTCCAAACAAACAAAAACTGAAGGAGTTCATCACAACTAGACCAGCTTTATAAGAAATACTAAAGGGTGGTCTTTGAGCTGAAATGAAAGGATACAAGGAAGTAATAGGAATTATATGAAAATATAAAACTTACTGGGGTAAAGGCAAATATAAAGTTAATTCAGAATACTCTAATATTGCAACAGTGATGGATAAATCACTTATAACTCATGCATAAAGCTTAAAAGACAAAAGCTATAAAATAACTATAATAATTTGTTAATGGATATACAATATAAAAAGTTGTAAACTGTGCCATCAAAAACATAAAATGTTGGGGCACCTTGGTGCCTCAGCGGTTGGGGTTCTACCTTTGGCTCACATCATGATCCTGTGGTCCTGGGATTGAGCCTCACATTGGGTGTCCCCACTCAGTGGGGAGTCTGCTTCTCCCTCAGCCCCTCCCCCCAGTGCTCGTACACACTCTCTCTCTCAAATAAATTGTAAAAAAAATCTTCAAAAAAACCCATAAAATGCAGCGGACGTCATAAAATATAGAGCTGTTGTATGAGTTTGAGTTAGTCATGATTGGCTTAAAATAGATTGTGTAAACATAAGATGTTTTATATAAGCCTCATAGTAACCACAAAACAAAAACCTATAGTAGATATACAGAAGATGAAGTAGAAGGAATCCAGCATACAGCTACAGAAAATGATCAAATCACAGAGATAAAGAGCAAGAGAGGAAGAAAGGAAGAAAGGAACTACAAAACCTCCAGAAGACAACTACCAAAATGACAACAGTAAATCCAAACCTATCAATAGTTACTTTATATGCAGATGGACTTAAATTCTCCAATCAAAAGTCATAAAGTGAAAAAAGAAAAGACGTAGAGTGGCTGAAGAGATAAAAAGAATAAAAAAACCTATTATATATGCTCATAAGAGACATACTTTAGTTTAAAGGACACATGTAGACTGAAAGTGTAATTATGGAAGACAGTATGCCATGCAAATGGAAACCAAAAGAAAGCAGGTAGAATTATATTAGATATTACAGACTTTAAGCCAAAATCTGTAACAAAAGGAAAAGGAGGTCATTATGTAATGACAAATGGGTCAATTCATCAAAAGGATATAACAATTGTAAAAATTTATGTACCCACATCAGAGCAGCTAAATATATAAAGCAAATATAAACAGATCTGAAGGCAGAAATAAATAGCAATGCAGTAATAGTAGGGAACTTCATATCTTACTTTCAACAATGGACAGATCATCCAGTCAGAAAATCAATAAGGAAACATTGGACGTAAACTACCTGTTAGACAAGATAGAACCAACAGAAATATGTAGAATAGGTTATCCAACGGTAGCAGAATATATATTTTACTCAAGAGCACGTGGAATGTTCTCCAGGACCAATCATATGTTTGGCCATAGGACAAGTCTTAAAAAATTTACAAAGACTGAAATTATACAAGTTTTTTGACCAAAATGGTATGAAACTAGAACTTAAAAGCAGAAGGAAAACTGGAAAACTCACAAATATGTGGAGGTTAAAAAACATCTTCCTGAATAACCAATGAGTCAAAGAAGAAATCAAAAGGGAATACTAAAAATATCTTGAGACAAATGAAACTGGAAACACAACATATCAAACTTTATGGGATGCAGCAAAAGCAGTTCTAAGAGGAAAATGGGGGAGGGCCATAAATGCTTTCATTAAGAAAAAAGAAAAATCTCAAAAGACAACCTAACTTCACACTTTAAAACAGAACTAGAAAAAGAACAACAAACCAAGCCTGAAGTTAGCAGAAGGAAATAATAAAGTTCACAGCAGTAATAAATTTAGCGGGGACTCAAATGAAAATAGGAAAGATCAATGAAATAAAGAACTGCTTTTTAAGATAAAAAAAATTGACAAAATTTTAGCTAGACTAAGAAAAAAGAGAAAAGACTAAAAAAAAATCAGAAATGAAAATGGAGCCTTGACTACTGATAACACAGAAGTATTAAGGATTATAAGAAACTACTATGAGCAATTAAATTATATGCCAAAAAATTAGAAGAAATACATAAATCCTAGAAACATACCACTACTAAAGACTGAATCATGAAGAAATAGAAAACCTGAACAGACCAATTACTAGTAAGCAGACTGAATCAGTAATTAGAAAAAAAGGAAATTCCAGGATCAGATGGCTTCACTGGGGAGTTCTAGCAAACATTAGTAGCAATCCTTATTAAATTATTCCAAAATGTAAAAGAGAATCACTTCCAAATTTATTTCACAAGGCCAGCATTACCCTCATACCAAAGTCAGATGAGGACATTACAAGGAAAGAAATTCACAGAACAATATCCCTGGTGAACATAGACCCAAAAATCCTCAACAAAATATTAGCAAGCCAGATTCAAACATTTAAAGGATCATACACCACCATCAAGCTGGATTTATTCCTGGAATGCAAGGATAATTCAACATATACCTATTAGGCAATGTGATACAACACAGTAGTAAAATGAAAGATAAAAATTATATAATTATCTGAATAGATGCATAAAAAGCATTTGACAAAATTCAGTATCTTTTCATGATAAAAATGCTTAACAAATTATAGATAGAATGTATCTTAACATAACAAAGTCCATATATAACAAGACTGTAGCTTACATCATTCTTGAGAGTGAAAAGTAGAAAGCTTTTCTTCTAAGATCAAGAAAAAGACAAAGATGCCCACTCTCTTTATCTAAAATTGTACTGGAAGTGATAGCCAGAGAAATTAGTCAAGAAAAAGAAAGAAAAGAAATCTAAATTGGGTAAAAAGAAATAAAATTGTCTCTGTTTGCAGATGACATAATATTATAAAAAAGAAAACCCTAAAGACTCCACCAGAAAACTGTTAGAAATAATAAAGTTTCAGTAAAGTTGCAAGATAAAAAATCAATATACAGAAATCAGTTGATTTTCCACAGACTAACAAAGAACAATCAGTAAGATAAATTAAGAAAAGAATGCTGCTTATAATGACTTCAAAGAAAATAAAATACCTAGGAATAAATTTAAACAAGAAGATGAAAGATCTGTATGTTGAAAACTATAAGATATTGATGATAGAAATTAAGGAGACACAAATAATGTGAAAATATTCTATATTCATGGACTGGAAGAATTAATATCGTTAAAATGTCATTACCACCCAAAGCAATCTACAGGTTCAATGCAATCTTTATAAAAATTCTAATGACATTTTTTCACAGATATAAAACAGAATCCTAAAATTTGTATGGAGGCATAAAAGATTCCAAATAGCTAAGCAATTTTGAAAAAGATAAACAAAACTGGAAACATAACACTTTCTGATTTCAAAGTATTACAAAGATTTAGAAATCAAAACGGTAGGGTACTGGCATAATAACAGACACCTGGATTAATGGAACATAATAGCCCCAAAATAAACCTGTTCTTATATGATCAATTAATTTTCAGTAAAGAAACCAAGAATATACAATGGAGAAAGAATAGTGTCTTCAATAAATTGTGCTGGAAAAAGTCGATAGCCACATGCAAAAAAGCGAAATTGAACCTCTAAATCACTGTACACAAAAATAAACTCAAAATGGATTAAAGGCTTGACTTTAAGACCTGTAACCACAAAAGTCCTAGAAGAACACACAGAGGGTAAGCTCCTCAGTGTCTCAGTAATGTTTTTGGATTTAACACCAAGGAAAGGCAGCAAGAGCAAAAATAACAAGTTGGGCCATATCAAACAAAAAATCTGCACAGCAAAGGAAATCAACAAAGTGAAAAGGCAGCCTTTGGAATGGGAAAAAAAAAATTTGCAGATCACATACCCAGTAACATGTTAATATCCAAAATATGCAAGGAACTGATATAACTAAATTGCAAACAAACAAAAAATGGGTAAAGGACCTAACTAGCCAATTTTCTAAAGATGATATACAAATGGCTAACAGGTATATGAAAAGGTGCTCAACGACACCCATCTTGAGGGAAATACAAATCAAAAGCACAATGAGATATCACTTCACACCTGTTATGATGTCTATTATCAAAAAGAGAAGAGATAACAAATGCTGTAGAAGATGTGGAGAACAAGAAAACCATGTAGTCTGTTGGAAATGTAAACTGTCACAGTCACTATGGAAAATATGGAGGTTCCTCAAGAAACTAAAAATAGAACTACAGTATGATCTACTAGTCCCACTACAGGGTATGTACTACAGGATATATAAAGGAAACAAAGTCACTTCTCAAAGAGATCTCTGTATTTTCTTGTTCACTGCAGCATTATTCATACTCGCCAAATATGGAAACAACTTAAGTGTTATAGATGAACGGATAAAGAACACATATGCTGGAATATTATTCAGCATTTAAAAAGAGTGAAATTGTGCCTCTGTGACCACAGAAATGAATTAGAGGGCATTATGCTAAGTGAAATAAGCCAAATAGAGAAAAGGAAAAACTGCACAGTATCACTTATATGTGGGACCTAAAACAAAACAAAACACAGTTGAATTCATACAAATAGATTTTAGAGGACTGGTTGCCAGGAGCTAGGGTATGAAGAAAATACGAAAAGGCTGGTAAAGCACACAAGCTTTCATTTACACTACAAACAAGGTCTGAGGATCTGATGTATAACACAGTGACTATAACTTCTAATACTGTGTTGTCTAATTGAAATTTTCTGAGAGTTAAACAAGTGTTCTCATCAGGAAAAAAAAAAGTTAAATATGTGAAATGATGAATGTGTTAATTATCTCTGCGGTGGGGATCCTGTTGCAATGTATACCTATATTAAATGATCACCTTGTACACTTTCAATATAGAAATGTATTTGTTTCTTTGTGGTAAAAATTCAGATGTCCCCAGATTTTTAAAAATTTTTTCTTGGTGCTTTTCATCAAAGGGAATACCCAACATATACCCTTACAACAAGTGAAAACCCAAGTCTCTTCTTTTTATGGGCACTGATGTATCTAGACTACCATTTTTTAATTATTAGAAAGGCAAGATGATAGTAATAGGCGGGAAACTTCCCATAAGCATAGAAGTACAGGGGTTTCTGATCAGGAAATGCCTCTGAACAGCATCATCTTTCTCCTTCATGCCTGTCTGCAACTCTCAAGCTGTAGTCTCTTCTTTATTCACTAATTTCTGTGAGGCACTTTGATGGTGCAGAGAAACACGGAATTAAAGGGCAGAAGACCTAGCCTCTGTCCTGTCTCTACTACTGTTTGCATGACCTTGGACACAACCTTCATGAACCCGTTTGTGCTCCTACAACATGGTGGAGGAGGGCAGAATAATTAGTCCTTTCTAGGGATTTCTACATGGAATACAAGAAAATATATTTCCCTCAAATTCTATGGAAAAGAAAGGTCTACATAATTGAGTAACTAAATGTTCTTCATGCAAATTCTGATGAAGATATTCTTAATACATTTTTAGCAGCAGGCTTTTTAAAATAGCAATAAGTTTGCAAGTCAGTTTTTTGTTAAGAAGGACCATCAGGCTCCCCCAATATTTGTTAATTAAATGGTTCTACAGCACACTGAGTGACTCATACATAACTGAAACCTATAATATCTGGAAGCATCATCTCATTTTTTAAAAAATATTTTATTTATTTGACAGAGAGAAATCACAAGTAGGCAGAGAGGCAGGCAGAGAGAGAGGAGGAAGCAGGCTTCCCGCTGAGCAGAGAGCCCAATGCAGGGCTCCATCCCAGGACCCTGGGATCATGACCTGAGCCAAAGGCAGAGGCTTTAACCCACTGAGCCACCCAAGCACCCTGCATCATCTCATTTTTAAAATCTAGTGCTTTAATGTTTATAGAAATATATTAGAAGAAATTTTCTGAACTGCTGTTGTCTCTTTTAGAGAAATTTTGTTTTCCTAAACTATTGAATTTCCCATCCTTTAGCGTTCTTTCAGTGATCCTAATTAATCAAAGTTGGAAATATTTCAGTAAGTTGCTACTGTATAAAAGGACTTTGTGAGCAGCCTTACAGTATTCAAAGGCATTTCATTTAATAAAACACAAACGATAATGACAGTTTTCACTGTAATATTGTAGGACCTCAGTATTTCCTTTGGTCATTACACAGAAGATAGTTCAATAAAGTAAAATATAGTAACTCTTAAGTATTTTTAGAATTCTTAGAATTAAAAAACTACCTATGTATTTATTTTTTTAATTTATTCATTCACTGAATAATTATGGAAGACCTACTATGTTTTGAGTTCTTGTGTTAGGCAGTGAAGAGAAAATGATTTCTTATAGTCACTGTCCTTGTTTTCAAAGAATTTAGTGCCCAGTTGGAGTGCCATCCATTAATTTCTAGAAATTACTCAAACAAAAGTAAAATTCAAATATTAAGAGCTACCTAGGAATGTGGTATATTAGAAAGTATGAGGAGGGAGAGATGAGAGACTTACTTATTATGCTTTATGATTTTGATGCTAATATTATGAAAACTCTGTCATTAGATTCCTGTGCCCATTAGCGAATGCCTCCAATATTGCCAATAAGTGGTACAGCTTAGAAAAGAATCAACTTTCTTCAAATCATTTTCTATTTACTAGGGTGATTGTGTAAGGAAGTTCATGGAATAAGTTTCAGATAAGCTTCTGGCTGTAGTTCTGACTCAAGTATCCTTACAATCTATTCGTACATCTTTGGCATTAGCACCTTAACTTTTTCCTAAGAGGTAGGACAGTGCTTAAAATAATAGGACAAGGTAATTAATATGGCTAACGTGGGAGTTACTTCATACTGGAACATACTTTAGTGTTATTCAAGTTGTTTGAAATGTGTTTCTCAAGGTGTATAACTACCTATGTTTAGCTTCCTTTTTCATTTGCTATTTTGACCTCTAAAATGGCTTCATCACACTGGTCAGAAGATAACTTTTAGTAAAATGATCACATTTCCTCAAAGCTGCTGCCACTATTAAGTCTATACTACCCACTAGTAAATTTCCTCCTTGGTCTTTAAGATAAGAGTAGAAATAACTGTTCACACCAAATAGTTCCATTATTTTAAAAGATGAAATAGTCATTTGGACAAATAAATACTGTTTTTATATTATAGAGTACAGAAATTTCTATCTTTACTTTTCCAAAACAAACTTTTCTTTTCCTATTTTCTCTGCCAAAGTTACAGCCTTCCATAAGATCCAGATATGAAAATCCATATATGTCTTCAGAACCTTAACATTTTTTAGATTTGAATAGCATTTAATGATCTAGTCCAGGTTGTCTCTATTTTATATGTCCCCAGAAGAAATAGTAGGGATAGATTGTTGTCAGTGTCCTTGCTAAATCTTGGTAGGCTCTATTTCCCATTTTAAAGTCAGGAGAACTTAATTTTCATAAGTGCATTTTAACTACTCACTACCTTATTTTTTAAAAGGTGTGTTCATGTTATGGTATATATGTTTCATAAGTTTTGGAAATTTAACATCAATATATTATGTCACTTGCCTCTATTTGAAGATAACAAATTATCCTTATTTAACTTCTTTAAAAATTTGCAATACACAAATAGCATCAAATAAATGTATCTGCTTTGAGATGCCATTTACAGCAACTCATTTATTATAATGCCTCACAGATGTTAACAAATATTTGTTGAATGAATAAATGAGTGAATGAATGAACGAGTGACTCTTGACTATAGACTTCAATCCACATATCAACAGGTACAGTATAATATTTGTCAAAGTAAGGCATTTGCATCAAGCACTTTCTAATCCAATTTACCAAAAAAACTCCAGGCTAACATGAATCTGATTATCAATATTTAAAAGTACATATTCAGTAAAGAATAGGCTAACCAATACATACCATTATCAAAATATCTGACTGTTGAATTTCTGGATACACTGGGATCGAAATTTGCCATTAAAGGTGCTATGTACTGTGTGGCCGTTAGCATTCGATGTACAACTTCTCCAGTGTATATGAAACCTGTCGTTGCAAAAACATGAAATATGTTAAGGAAAAGCCCAGATGAAGTTTTACCTCCAAACTGAATTGCAGTCATATTTTGAAAATAAAATATCACAGTAGTTAAAAAAAAAGGCATATAATTAATGTCTTCATGTCTGATCAACAATTAGGCCTGGGTTAAGTAACAAAGTCTCATAATTTTATAGCACCTTGTAAACTGGTAAATCAGAAATCTAGAATATGTACAATTTTAATTGTGGGAAATGTGACTATTTTCTGGAAGATACCTTTAGGCTAAAAAAGGCTAATCCAGTAGGTAAGTAATTCAAATATTCAATCTGCCATTATTAATCTCTTGTTATTTTAACACTAGCTGAACATGCAAGTCCTTTTTACAAGTGAGTGAGTTTTCACGAGGTTTAACTGCATTTTCATGAAGTTTAATTGCATTTTTCAAACTGTAATTTCAGTTTGGGATATTTTAGAAACCACACATGGATATCTTTCACATTAAGATGCAGAAAATGTTCTGGACCTTACTTTCAAAGTTGAAAGAATGTTTAACATCCATGGAAAAACTTGCATATTTCTGAGTTTTAATAAAACTAGAACTGTGTCAAGAAGAAAAATATTACATGTTGCAGATAAAATGGTAAAACACCGATAATGCACAAATGCCACTTTACATACAGAATTATCAATTGCAGCTTATTCTAGTGGCTGGTTGATGAGAGAGAAGTAACTATGAATAACTTTGTATTGAATTAACTTTCAATAGCTCCTATGTTACAACCCTGCCAACTTCCAATTATCCACCCTGGCTTTATTTATTTTGTGGATTATCCACGACAAATTATTAATCCTATACTGACTTCTTGCTTCCAAGGTCTTTAGCTTCCTAAAAGGAGAGTCAGCTCAGGGAATGATAACTAATTTTAATATTAATCTGAGAAATGCACAATTAAGAACATATATTAAATAGGTACACACACATATAATATTATAAAATAAAACCCAAAGCAAATTATTTGTGATAATGCAATTGCAATGTAATGTTTAGGCAATCACAGGTTAACTAGACAGCTGGGACTACTGTAAATCATTTTTCTGTTTTCGTAAGAATTAATGAATTAAACGAGCAGGACTTAAAAAACCCACAAAATTGTGTTAAAGCTTCTGTTACCTTACTTCACGGTCTGAATAAAGCTTTCATTTGTGCATTGTGGTCTTTATCCTTTCAAATTTTCAGTTATAATTTCTGGGTAAGTTACTCAAAATTTAAAGCTGCAGTTATTTACTTTGAAATTGATTTCTTTCTAGCAGTGTCTTCTCTCCTTTGACTTCATTTTTCATCAAGGCGTAATTGAATTTTAACTATTCACATTTTAAAATGTATTTTTAACTAGTGAAATCTCTACCATGTATTTTTTTTTTTGCAGATGACATGATTTTTTAAAATTTTTTTATTTTTTATAAACATATAATGTATTTTTATCCCCAGGGGTACATGTCTGTGAATCACCAGGTTTACACACTTCACAGCACTAACCATAGCACATACCCTCCCCAATGTCCATTACCCCACCCCCCTTTCCCGACCCCCCTCCCCCCCAGCTCCCCTCAGTTTGTTTTGTGAGATTAAGAGTCACTTATGGTTTGCCTCCCTCCCGATCCCATCTTGTTTCTTTTCTTCTTTTCCTCCCCCCCAACCCCCCATGTTGCATCTCCACTTCCTCATATCAGGGATATCATATGATAGTTGTCTTTCTCTGATTGACTTATTTCACTAAGCATGATACCCTCTAGTTCCATCCACGTCGTTGCAAATGGCAAGA